>QWZN01000433.1:0-13906 GCA_003693225.1 Venturia aucupariae
AGAAGGCTATAAGAGAACTAAGAGAAATATAGGCTAGGGAGTAAGTTTCCTCTACTCTTTCTTAACGAAATAGTCCTATTTCCCTTGCTCTATATTCTCTACCAATTGGTAGTCAGGTTCTTGTGTAGAGAGAGAAAAAGGGTTGGAAAGGGCTATATATACTAAAAAAGATTAATGGATATAACTATATAGTCAATATAAATAATAGAGATATTATTTTCAGGTCTACTAGCGTTAAACGATTCTAGGAAATACCCGTAAATGATATTGTAGCCGCCGTCGATATTAATTCCTTAGATTCTAAAAATATACCAGATCAAGATACTGAAAATCTACTAGTATAGAATACCCTAATTTCGACTAATCCGCCTATTGTAATACGAAGTACACGTAACAAAACCGTTATTAGTACCGATAGGAGAGTCGTTATTAAGCCTATTCGTACTAGAGTACGTCGTCGCTAACTTGGAGACTACTAAATATTCTAAACTAGTAACTATATAACTAATACTTCTACTAACTAGTATTTCCTTTCAGCTAAAGAAAAGGCTAGCTACGAATTATACCTCTCTTTACGCTAGCAAATGAAGTTGTTAACGAAATATCCGCCCTAGTACCTCTCTACTAAAGAAGAAATTGATAGTCTCCTCCTAAAGCAAGTTATAAGGTTTATTAAGAAACCTATAACTAACTATCGCATATATAGATCTCGCATGGTTCATGAGATTAAAGGCATTAGTACTAATAAATTGCGAGAGAAATCAAGGCTTATTATTCAAGGTTTTAATAATATAGGAAAGGAGTTTATCCTATATTAATCTCCTACTATTTAGAGAGTAAGTCAACGTATTATTCTTGCGATTACTATAACCTTACTTACACGCCCTCCTTACTAATAACGAATGTCCGAAAAACTTAAAAGGATATTTTCTCTTTACCTTAGAGATATTTCCTAAGTATATATATAATCCAAGACCCCTCTTAATAGAGTAATGTATATTTACCTCCCTAAGGAACTCTAAGGCTAATATCCTCCGAATACTATTATGGAAATCATTTTACCTTTATATAGCATACCTAAAGTAGGCCTATACTAGTTTAATACCTACTAGAAGCACTATAAGGTCAACCTTAATATAACTACTTCTATATATAATCCATGCCTCCTAGTTATAAAAGGAGACGATTTCGGTGTTGTTAGAATGTAGACAGATGATACCCTTTTTCTCTATAATAAATCTTTCAAATCCAGAGAAGAATAAGAAAGGGTAAAGGCTAATTTTCTAGCTAAACCTATTGAAACCCTTAGTATATAAAAGAAGCTTATTTTTAACGGATATATTCTCTCAATGCGAGGCGCAAGTCTAGTTGCCGTATAGAAAAACTAGGGAGAGAAGCTTTTTCTAATCGATCTTACTACGGGAGACTTCAAGGACTCCTATATTTAGTAACGTACTAGAGGTATATATATAGCCTCTATTTGTTAACTAGAGGCTATATTCGATCTTTTAGTAGCTGTATAACGTTAGAATCCTAATATTGATAATATAAAGGTACTAAATAAACGCCTGATCTGGTAGAAGGATAACCTTTCTAGAGGGTTAACCTTTATCCCTCTAGATTTCACCTAAGTCAAGCTATTTATCTTCGTGGATAGTTCCTTCGTAAATAATAAAGACCTTTCCAGTCAAATTGGTTCTCTAATTATACTAGGTAATGAGACTAAGAAGGATAATTTTACCTTTACTCTAAAGGGTAATATCATTTACTAGTCTTCTACCAAGGCAAAAAGAGTAACTAGATCTATTCTTACCTTAGAAATACTAGCTATGTCTAATGGAATAGATAAAGGTTTTATTATTACTACTTCTATTACCTAGATCCTAAAGCAACTTGATTTTCCTCCTGCGCCTATTATAGTTTATATAGATTTATATTCCTTATATAAATACCTTGTCAAGCTAGGTACAACAAAGGAAAAACGCCTTATAATTAATATTATAGCACTAAGAGAGTGCTATAAGAATAGGGAGATTCTTAAGGTTAGGTAGATTAATAGTTTAGATAATCTAGCTAATATACTTACTAAAAAGAATCCGAACCTATACCTAACTATATTAGTCTCCGAAAATCAACTCGACATTCGCGTCGAAGGCTAGGTGAAGCGGCTAAGTAAGATTGTAGGCTAAAAAGCCTAGTATTCTTACTTAATTTTCCTAGGTTTTACTACTAGTAAGCTCTACCTAGAAGGAAGTTCTAGTTTTTAATAACTACTATCTTTAGACTAATTTCTAACAATTAGTACTCTCTTTCAGTTTTTTAGAGACTCTCTAGAGTTATTTTCAGTTATTTCAAGAATAGAGTATTAAGATTAGATTTCCTAAGTATAAAAATATACAAAAACTACTAAAAACTATATCCTAGTACTATTTTTATCAGTAGGATAGCAAATCTTAACTAGAATTAAAAACTAGTAATATATCTAACTAAGTATAGGTCGTAAGTAAGATTACAAGTCCTACTTCAACGAAAAAGCCCGAATTTTAAATCTAGGCAAAATACTAATCTCAACTACTTAATATTCTTAGCCTATTCTAGAAGATATATCTCCCTTAAAAGAACCTTTAGAATCTAGTATATAGACCCTAACCGTGAAATCTATATTAGAATATATACCTTTCTTACTTAATAGACCTTCCCTACCTATAAATCTATAGTTTAGATAGCTACTATTCTACTTTTCTCTAGCTTCAGCTCTACCAGCTACTAGAATAGCTACTTTGCAGACTCGGAATAGCCTACTTCTATTACTAGAGTAGTTAGTATAGTATGTAACTGCCCTTATAGAACCTCTAGCCATCTAAGCAAAGATAGCTCCTATATAGTTATTATAGAATCTAGTTATACTACTCTAGAATAGTATAAGTTTACTATCTTCTCCCTAGGAAGTCAAACCTAAGCTATTTATCTATCTAGCTTCTTCTATAGGCTAGTTTAGCGATTCTTCTAGGTCGTAACTAGTATTGACAATATCTAGTATAAATAGAGATAGAAGGTTTCTACCTCTATTACTTCTTACTAAATAGTTAAATACTAGGTACAATTCCCTCATGTTTCCTAAGCTCTTAGGTTCCCTATAGAAAAGACCCAGAAGTTGCTGTAAACGAGGTTACGATCGAATTCTAAGGACCTACTCTCGAATTATAAAGATAGTCTAGTTTATGTCTACTTCTTATCCTATAGAGCTATTAGATTTGTCTAGAGTTTCAAGTAGAGATTCTTTAGTAGGGAAGAATTACCTAATAATTGCGTAAGTTAGCTTACAATCTTTAGAATAACAAAAATATTAAGGGAATTTAGTCAGGAATTTCTTACTCTTTACTATTATTAGATCCAGCTACCCTAGATACCCTAGATGATCTTAGATTGCGCTTCTATATTTCTAGATTAGTAATACTAGTAATATAAGCTTATAAGTAAAGTTACCGGTGTCTTAGGAGCCTCTTTGGTAGGAATATTACTTAAGGAAGACTGAGAGTTAGTCTCTTAAGAGATTTCTCTACTACCTTTTACTATCTATATTTTATCAGTCTAATAACTGGAATCTTACTTACGTATAAGGTTAAACTACCTTAAATATATAGAGAGTGAGTTTTCTAGCTAATTAGATTTAGAATAGAGAAGGTTTAATAAATTCTAGATTTGGTTTAAGTTAAAGAGATTTTCTAAGAGCTAGGAAAGAGAAGAGAAGGAAGTAGATATTAAGTGTTTTAAGGATAGTAAATTCAACTATAAAAGATAAAGCTTAAGTGCTAAATAGTAGCCTAGCCTAGTCACTTTAGGGTAATACTAGCTGGTAACATCTACTAATAGGAAATAGGTTATATAATAAAAGTTATTAACTTAAGCTTTCTATTAGTTAATAGATACCTAGACTCCGCAATTCAGGCCTTAGTTACCCGTTTAACTACTACTACCCGAGCGTGGGCGTTATTTTAGTAATAGTTACTTTAGAATTTTCGATTTGTACTATATCAGATCTTAGTTTAATATAAACAGTTTTAGATAGGATTTCGACACTTCTAAGTACTGTAAGTTTACCTACGCATACGATTTGTACAGCTTTCGATTCACCTAGATTCCCTGCTTTTAATTTTTAGATACTGGATCAGGTTTGGGATATTAGCACTTGAGATTTTAGAGTTTATATTTATTTCTTTTCTCTATATCTACCCTATAGTCTCTACCTTGTTTTCCTTTCGTAAAAGAAAAGTTGCTAGTATTTAGATAATGTTATCCTATATAGCAATATATATAGATAGAGGTTAGGTGCTACTCTTAGGTTAGGGATATCCTACCTACTAACTTTACCTGATATAATATAGTAGTTATAGTATAGGGATAGGATATAGTTATAACCTACAAGCTCTCTTATAGGTTATTAATCAATTAGAATATACTATACCAACAACCAGTCCTTTCTTTGTCTTTTCCTTTATTGTCTTATCTTTTTTATTGACGTCAATTTACACCTATATACCTAATAGGATCTAGTGGAGATATACCAACAACTAGCTTACTAATCGCGAGCCTAATAGGTTGATATTACTACGCCCTAGATCCCTGCGATATACCTCCCTAATTATATTACGGGTAGAACCGACGATTCTAGAGGCCTAGGTTAGAAGGTTGTTAGACTATATAGCTTCCCTACCTATCCTATCTAATACGGTTAGGGCTAAATCGACTAGGTTATTTTGCTCCTCCCTAAAGCCTAAACCCAACGTATATACTAAGAACCGACTACGCTATTAAATTCTTAATAGCTCCCTCGCTATATTACTATCCTTATTATCGTACGTACCCCCGTATACTAGTCTTACTCCTAGGAAAAAAGACTCTACTATAAGGAGGTCTTTCTCTAGAAGCTTAAAGTTGGTACCGTAGATACGGTCCTTAAAGTCTCTATCTTCGTTAGCCTTATCGTATAAGGGGTACTTAACGTACTTATATTTCTCCTCGCCTACTAATATATATATATTTACTAGGGAGCTATATTCACGAAATATATCCGGGTAGTAAATTCTAGTATAAATATTAGGCCGCATTCTATCCCTCTTATACTGCAACAACTTTCGTCCTATATTCGTATTTAGCGTTGCCCTTCTATCGATACCCGATTATAAACTCGTATCGGTAGTAGTAGGTATCGGGGTTATAGACCTACTCTTCGGGATAGACCCTATAATAACCGCCGCAGCCTCGTACATCTTCTACTATAAGGATCGACTACGTTAAATTACCCCTATCGACTGCCGAAGCCCTACCTCTCGCTCTCTCTTTCCTATTAGTAATAAGTTCGAACGTACGACAGCGGCGAGGCACTCTATAACTAAGTCTACTATAGTATATCTATATAAACCGCGATCCTCTTTATATACGTTTATTAATAATGTCGTAAATAGCTCCCTTAGATAGCTAGGTTTCAACTAGTAACGGAATATATAGGGCGCAACGATTAACTAGTATACGTATTACTATAGTATATAGCTCCCTATATAAGAGGCGGGCGATTATAGGCGACCCTATCCTAGAGGGAACGGGAAACTACTCAATTCCTCTATATACTTATTAAGAGTATTCGACGTCAAGACCGTATTCTTAATAAGTAGGTGTAGTTGTTTCGTTATACTACCGTATTCGGAATATATAGCGTCCCCTAGACGTGTCTAGATTACGTCTAGTATAGGCGAGAATTTCCTAAGGTGTATTTGCTCCTATATTAGCCCTATATCGCGGCTGAAATCTTTTTTCCTCGTCGCCGTCTTTAACGCTAGTATATAGTCCTTCTTCCGTAATATATCGAAGTAGTAATAGCAACGGCTCTATAAGTATATAAAAATATTACCTCTTTCCGCTTTCTTAGCGTTATAGAATCTACAACTTAGGTTCACCGATAGTCCGAGAAATCTAGATGCCGCCTATTGTATTAGTATATCCCCGAGAAAGGTAAAGGTAAATACGAATTTATATCAGCGCTTACCGTTAACTACTATATCCATTCCCTTATCCAGTTGCTATAAGAACGGAGTAATAGAATCGACTACGTCGCTTATACTAGAACTATACGGTACTAGCGTTAGTATATATATATTTACCTTACGCGCCCTCTCTTCTATAGACAACGACCCTAGAAATAGGTAGTAACTAGTTAGTAACCTATATATATTTCGATATAGACTAAAGGCGTCGATATATATAAGTAGAGGTAGAGATATTATCCGCTATCTCGACGCCTCTATAAAGTATTACCTACCAAATTCCTTTAGTTCAAGCTCGGCGCGGATCGGCCTCGTCTATAGGATCGGTCTCAAGGTATCCGTCGAACTAGAGTAGACACGCCTAATGAAGCGTTTGCTAGAGTTAAATTATATTACTTTAATACCTAGGGCCGTACTCCTATAGTTATAGTCGAGGATAATCTTAAAGCCTACCCTCCTAATAATATCTACTTTAAGGACAATACCCCTAGAATTATTATATAGAAATAATTCGCCTTCCCCGGCCTCCTCTTACCCTATCAAAGTAGATAACTATACCGGTAGGTATCGTCGGCCTATTACTATACGTACTAAGATTGCGGTTAGGTTATCCTATCGTTTATATAATATCTTAGCTAGAGAGCGGTAGTCCTTCGCGACTCCGTATACCCGGCCTATATACCCTTAGGGTAAAGATCGGTAGTTATAATCCTTATTATAGTAATACTAGTAGACAAAGTCGGAAGGGAATATAGGGTTACCGTCTTTATACCGAGCAAATTCCCCCGACGTAGTCCTTATAGAGGACTACTAGCCCTCCCCGTACTATAGTTCGAATAGCTTCTCTATAAACTAAGCTATACCAAAGTATATCTTACCGCGGTCGATAGAGTTAAGTAGTCTCTAAATAAGGGGTATAGGGTTAAAGAAGTATAGGTCTATTTCTACCTTTATTAGTCTAGACTTCGCCCCTACGCTCTTAGTTAGTTGCTTCGCTAAGTCTATCGGGATTTTTCTCTTCCGCAACTCGATACGGGGTATTGCTAAACGTACCTTCGAGCGAAGAGTATCGACGGTATCTAGAAGGTATAAGATTATAGAGTTAGGCTCGAGAAGAAGAAGGACCTCCTTTAGGCTCTTATAGTTAGTCCGTATAATCCTAGATACCTTATACTATAGCCCTAATACTAGTACGAACCTAGATAGCGTCCGATCGCTACGGTCTTAGGGTACTATAGTACAATCGGTTTAGGAGGTTATAGGAGGTACCGCGAAAAATAGTAGTAGGGGTATATTAGTAGTAGAACTAGTAGTATTAGTATCGGTAGTAGACTTGGTACCTATAACCGCATCGACCGCGTCGTTCCGTATTAGGTGTTTAACGACCGGGTCGATTTCCGGAGGTAATAGAGGGAGTAGCGGATTATTAGTAAGCTACTTATCTATTTCCGCCTTATATACTATTTCATTAGCTATCGTACTAGGTTGCTAGTAAGGATACAAAGATATACCTCGTCTATATATAATCCGGTCTCGTCTTATATAATATTAACCTCCTCAACGTCGCCACCTATAACGGTGTCAACCTAAGGCGTAAGTATAGGAATATATTAGTAACTACTAGAAAAAACGAGGGACGAACCTCTAGGGCGGTATCTATATTATATTCTCGGCCGTCTAGATCGTCTCTAGTAGAGTTAGAGGTAGTATTTCTAGATATATCGATTAGGTAGAGTCTTATTATTTCGTCGGCTAGTAGCTTCTCGCGCTAAAGTCTCTTTCCCCGTCTAGTATCCGATAGTAGTCTTATATGGCGGTGCTTTACTATTATAAGAAAGAATGTAGTACTAACTACGACCTCGAACCTTTAAGTTAAGGGAAAGGGTATAGTACTTAGTAGGCTTTAAGTTGATAATACTATATAGGATTAATATCCTAAGTACGGACAACCCGGAGTACTAAGTAGTATTACGAAAGTACTACTAGTAGTATTAAGTAGAGTAACTAAAACTAATATATATAAGTAACGATACCCCCTTTGGATTAGTTAGCCTTTGGCGGAGGTAGACGAATACAAAAACTAAAGAATAAATACGAAGCCTAAATTATACTATAAAGAGATAGACTAAATAAAAGTACTAGCTGGCTCGAAATAGAAGTAAGGAGGCTAAACTTAGTATAGTCGTTAGGCTACTTTATAAGCTATTAAGCCCTTAGGTAAGAAGGTAGCTTTACTCTCCTTAGTAGTTTATAATAATAGTAATAAGATTTACTATAGGGGTTAGATACTATTATTACTAGTAATTAATAATAAGTAGGGCCGGCTGATTAGCCAAATCGACCCGGTCGATCCGGGACGAGTAGTACTACATACCTAACCCCTACTACCTCTATACGTATTAAGAACCTGCCCCCTAGAATATAGTATAGTAGTAAAGTATCGTACTATAAATATCTACCTACTAAACCTCAGCCTCGAGGTCTAAGTCCGTCTACTACTATATTCGCATCTTATATCGGACCTAACCGAAATAGAATCTATTCGTTAATTATACTACTAAATACTCTAGTTAGCTAGCACTAATTTCAACTATAGAAGTGCCTCTACTACTTACTAGTCGGTAGTACTTATAAGTATATCGTCCTCTGTTTTCTTATAACTACTAATACTACTAAAGCGCCTTCGTCGTCCCCCGGTACTAGTTCGAGTCGTATTAGTCTTAGGGTACTACTTTAGCTAGAATATCTCTTAACTCGCTCAATATTACTATAGACTTACTCTCCCTCGATAGGGCCTCTATACCGAACTATCTATATACCTAGAGGTAATATAGCTTCGCTTTGTCGACGTCTATTAACCGCGTAAATTTAGAGAAGGACTAAGAAGGGGCCTCCGTTAAAGTCTAGTTACCTACCGTATCTAAGATATTTTCACGGAATTGCGTTAACGCCTTAATAATCTCGTCGATACGGGTTATAATCGTAATAAGGAAGAGGCCGATATTTATATCCTTTGCCTCGTCCTCCTTTATCTTACTACCCTTTATCTTATTATTAATCGACCCGGTCGTTTCCGTAGATATACGGTATTAGGTATAGCGTATCGTAGTCTTTATAGCGTTAAGTATTAACTACTTCGTTATATCTATATCGTATACCTTCGTAATAGGCTCTCTATCTATTATCCCTCTATCGCCGGTTCCGTCCTCGTATACTATCGTTATATCCTTATCCGGATATTCTTTTATTATTCCTTTCTTTATTTAGAAGTAGAACTCCATTACGAAGTTCTTAACAAGATACGGTAGTATATTTAGTAATTCGCCGTTACCGATAAGACTCTTAAGACCGTATAGTAGTACCTCTAGGCTCGGTATATTAACGTAGTAGGAGCTTATATCTTCTAGCTATTTGCGGGAGATATTAGCTACTATAGACGCGGTAATCTCCGTAGCTTCCTTTTCAAGATTAGTCTCCTCGAGCTTATCTAGATCGGTAATAGCCTAGAAGATAGACTTAGTAGGCTTATTAGCCTTATAGTTAGCGTCGATCAAGTCGAGAATAGCGTGTAAACGAGTTATAAACTATTTATTTCCTAATATTTTATAGCCCGTTATAAGTACTAGAATCTTATTCGCGAGTAATACCTTCGTATCTATAACCAGAGTAGCTAAATCGCGACTACGATAATATAAGTCCTCCCTCTTATTGCCGGATACTAGAACTCTAGTAAGGACTACTTTAGAAACCTCCGTACCCTAAGCAGCTTGCCGACCTCTATAGGACTTCCTCTTACCCTCCGTGTCTACCCTAAACCTTAAAAGAAAGTATATATTCTAGCCTGAGATTTGGTATACGGTATATAGGCTACTAATATTCTCGTTTTTAGTTAGAAGGAGTACACTATACTTAACCTAGTATATATTTGGATCGGTATCCTTATCGGCGACCACGATCTTTATAATAATAATAAGAGGGAGTCCCTTATATTTATTCGCTACTAGTATAATAATAAACTCCGCCGGCGGTTTAACTATACCTATACCTTATTATTTAGTATTAGGGGGTCCTCCTTTACTTATATTATACTGGTCTAGGTGGACGGCTAAACCCACGATAATAAAATTATCTAAATTAACCGCGTCGTTTTCGGCTTTCCGCTCTTTAATAGTCTTTACAAGTAATATTCTAAAAGATATTTCTAGATCTTTCAATACCGCAGTTAGTATAGTACTGGAATACCCGGCCGCTTTAATCGTATAAATATTATTTGGGGATTAGAGAATATCTTCGAATATACTATCCTTTAGGACGCGTATTACCTAACCTCTATACGAATATACGATTTCCGGGTCGTTAACTAGAGTATTACCGGTATTAGTAAGTTATCGGGACTCTAAGAGGTCTACTATAGCGGTAGACTATAGGCCCTATATAATACTAGAGCTAGACTAATAGCGGGATAAAGTTGTAATAGTAAGTAAGGGATAAGCTTTATCTTCGGAGGCTAAGTAGTATATATTAGTATATAAAGGAATATATTATTAGAGTTAATAAGATTCAAACCTACTACTATAGTACTAAAAACTTTAAGACTATACTAGTCTATACCTATTATCATAGGGTCTCGTGCATAGACGTATAATATAGAGATACTATAATTACTATAGTTAGTAGTAAACTACTACTAACTACTACTCTAGTAAATTCAATTAGTATAACAATATTTAGGTTTAATTAGTACTAGTTACGTTGACGTCTTCCTATCGCCAAAGTATACTATCCCTCCGACCTTTACTCTTTTACTAACTCTAGTAGCGGCTGCGCAACTCAATCCCCTATTAAATACAACTCCGTAGTTACCTCTACTATAACTAATACCGCTATAATTAATAAGTTCTTCAAGATAGGCAATAGCATCGATCCCGCCGTGCTTAAAGAATAGAAGCTATACGTAAAAGACCTAGTAGATAAATATTATCAACTAGATACTAAAGTTAAACTTTTAGTAAAGGAGAAAAAGAAATATAGAACTACTAAAGGATAACTTATAGTCTTCGCCCGTAAACTAGTACTAGACAACGTATATACCTCCTACACCGGTTCTAATCAAATCGACCGGGTTAATTTAGTCTTCTCTAATACCATCGTCAAATAGGCCCGTATATTACGTCTTACGGTAGATATAAATAATAAGTTAACTATTTACTAACTAGGCTAAAAGCTCTATACCTCTATAGTCAACACCGTTTTCTCTAGTATCCCTAATCTAAACGATACCGCTTAGACCCTCCTCCTAATATAGAACCCGAGTCGGTAGCCGGTTGGTTTCAATAATACCACTACTATAGAAGGTATATTAAACCTCCAATTAATAACCAATTAGTTTAGACTAACTCTCTACAGACTTTACGGTAGGAGTATATACCTAGAATATAGAGAAAGATTTAGCGCTAGACGAGACTATTTACGCGAAAATGAATAATAAAATGCGACCCCTGGGCCCTATCTAAAATCGAGTCGGATAGCTTCCGATTCCGACCTCCGTCTAAGATCGACTCGGATAAATTAGACGTATTATCGACTATAGCTAGCCCGCAAGGTATTAGGTATAACCTATCGCTGGTTAATATAATATCGAGTAGTATCGTAATTATCGATAACCTTACTAAATTAAATCTCGATTAATACGCTACTCCAATAGGGCTAGAGACGGATAAGAACGAAGGGGAGGGGTTCGCGGGGTATTCGGGTCCTAAGAAGGAGAGAGTAAGCGATAGTAATTAGCTACGAGGTAGTATACGCAACTAATTAAAGACGTATCGTATAGTCGTAGAGGGGAGATAAACCGACCGGGTCGATTAGACCCTAGGTTGGATACTAATTAGCTATATACCGTAGGTAGTATATATATACTATAGTATAGGTATTACCTATTATTTGATATCGGCCCTAGTATAACTAATATAGTCGAAAGTTAACGCTATAATACTTACTAAGCCGTAGTACTATAAACTCCCGTAATCGAGACTTTTAGATTATTAGGACCCTAAATATTATAAATACTATCTAGAACCTAATATTAATACCTTCTAGTTCCTAATACCTACGTCTTCTAATTCCTAGTCTCGACTCGGATACCTTTAGTAGTAAAGAAATCGACCTGGTCGTTTTAGCCCTAGGAAATACTACTACTAGTAATACTATCTAGAACCTAATATTAATACCTTCTAGTTCCTAATACCTACGTCCTCTAATTCCCAATCTCGTCTCGGATAACTTTAGTAGTAATAAAATCGACCCGGTCGTTTTAGCCTAAAGAAATAATACTACTAGCAATAGGACCTGTCTCGTTATTAGTACTCTAGCCGCCGTAATATCCTTAGTATACTAACCGAAGTAAGAACTAGTATTACTAATTTGATATATTATAGGAAGATAGGCTTTTAGTTTAGTACTTATACGGCGCTATTAACGAGGTAGGATACCTTATTCTCCCCTCTAGCGAGGTCGATCAGCTCCTCTACTAGAGCTCGCTAATACTTAAACTATTATATTACAATTTTAGTAGAAGGGTATACGTTATTATCTAACCATTCTATAATTAATTTCTTTAATATAGTCGAGATAGTATTAAAGGGATAATTAAGGTCGATTTGATAACCGGGACGTACAATATAGGCGAGTATACGATAAGCTTTAGTACGGTTATTACTATAGAAACGGTATAGGGCACGCGCAACTTCTTTATACTTGAAGTAGTTAAATATACCTTCTATAGTACTACCTATAGATCCGAAATACTAATAGAGTAATTCTATAGCGCCTTAGATACCTTAGTAATAGTTGGTTTGGTTACTTTGGACTATAGTATAAGGGTCTACGGGGTTATATTATCCTACGGTAATCTCAATATAGAGGTCGGAGGTACTCTAATCGACCCGGTCGAATTTCCCGCTATACTCGTTAAATACCTCCGTACTCCTACCGCTGTTGTTTACTATATAGTAAATACGTATAGTAACCTCGCTACTATTAAGAGCCTAGTAGTAGTCTTCGTTAGTAAGTACGCTTAGTATATACTAATCGTATTAGTTATTATTATTATAGTAACTACCAACCTCAACGCCCTAGTTTAAGCTCTTACCTACGCGGATTTTAGTACCCGGCCCAACCTCTTTTATCTTAAATAGCTCGACTCTATAGTCGGGGCTATCTACTTTATTTCTATCGCTAGTAGCGTCTCTATAGGCGGCATTACTCGCATCGGAGAAGTCGCTCACTTTGAGTAGAAATTAATATATAGTAAAAGTATCGAGTCCTCGATAACGGGGTACTTACTAGTTACTAGAATATAAGTCGTCCAAGTCGGAGGTAGTAAGGTATAAAAGGGTAGAGAGTCTTAAGGTAAGGAAATTGTAGGTTATATTAGTATAAGGGTAAGTAGAAAGGTAATTAGAACTAAAGGTATAGGTACTAGTAAATATATTAGGTTAAACAACTAGGTAACCGATAGTAGTACTAAATAACTTTTAGATAGATATATATCTATAGGATACCGTTACACGTCACATGTTACTAATTATTAAGATTTGAATCGAACTAGGTAACTACTTATATACTTAAAGTATAAATATACCTTTTCCGACGTAATAGTCTCTATCTAGTACGATATAGTAGTACGTGTTATAGTAGTTAAAAAGAGGAGATACTAAGAAGTATATAATTCAACTAGCCCGAAAAATACGTATTGAGAATACCTAATATTGATAGCGTTCAAATTACTATTAGGCTAATATATATATATACTATATAAGCGGGAAGACCGCTATATTCGACCCGGTCGGTATACCTAGCTCCGTCTC
>QWZN01000434.1:0-13888 GCA_003693225.1 Venturia aucupariae
ATTCGCGCGTATTTATAAGCGGTTTATTTTATCGTCTTTCTTACTCTAATCCTTCGATTACTATACTTTCCCTAGGCAATCTTATACGTATAATCCTTATCTATATTGCTTGGCCAACCCCTAATTAATTCTATCCTTTTACGCGTGTGCTGTTAGACCCCCTCTAGATTATTCAACGTATTCTTCAAATTGTCCGCCTACTAGTATACACGCTTAATCTCTCGTGCCTCGTAGAATATAAAGTACCTATACTTCGGGTTCTTTTCTATAGTAAATATTACTACCCAAGTTAGCTATTGGTCCCCGTAGAGATGTTGAAATACTTACGTATCTTAACTACTTCGTATAGCTAGAGAAATACCTCCTCTACCTTCTTCTCTACTAGCTCCTTACTTCCTACCCGAGTCTATATATCCTTGACCCCGACGTCCGACCACTTCGTAATAATAACGGACGTTATAGACTAATAGCAACGTGGGTAAGGGTCGCTATTTAGGTAGTACTCGATATCTTACTCCTATGTTAGACGCTTATAGAATTGAATTAGACCCCGGCCTACCGTTTTATATACTCTACCGTCGGGCTGGCGACGTAGTAAGTCGTCTACGTATTCGATACCGATATAGAGTAGCTCCGCTATCTTACCGTGATTAGTAGTAAACTAAGTGTCTTGAAGTTCCGGGCTAGGAGAGTATATTTCTAGCCTCTTAGGGAGTTCGATACTATCGAGGTCTCCCTATATACTACCGCCGAATAGCTACTCTATAAGGTCGATATTAACCGGATCGTCCTTACGTCCGCTCTATTTGATATCGGTACTACCCTCTACTCCAATATCGTCCTAAGTACTCAAATCTCCCAATTGCTTAATCCAATCGGCGTAAAGTTTACCGTGTATAATACCGTTATATATATAGTCCTCGTCTATTACTACGGAACTATCTATCGAACTAGTACCGCCGTGGGTAGATACTATTAGAGACGGCTATTCCTCTACCTTGACCTTAGATACTAGGGTCGTGTCGATTCCGGTATTCTATAATAATAGTAACTTGGGTTTGGAAGAGCTACTATAACGCTAGCTTAAGAATAATTTAACCCCCTTGACGCTAGGGTTCTATACTTTAAATCCGGGTATTGATATATTAAGGTTAGGTAAATCTTTATTATCTACTATCTTATCCGTCTCCGCGTCTATACGCCGGCCGCGTACAACTCTCGCAATTAAGGGTAGTATGATTTCGCCCTCCTTCTACGATATAGGAAATACGAAGTAGTAAGCGATCTAACTCTCGAATATAACATCGCCGACGTAGATATAGAGACCCTAACTATTAGTAGAAAAGTCTCCTACTCTTAATCGATCTTCGTACTTATAAACCCACCCCGTATATATAGTATCAACGGGAACTTTCGAAGTTGTAGTAGGAGGGACGTTTTCGATTTCACCGCTAACTTCCTTACCGTAGTAATTTTGTCCGTCCTTTATAAACTATTCATCGAAGTCCTTACGAGTGAGCAATCCTATCTTCGAACAGTAATTAAAGTATATAGGGATAGTAATACCGTATAGTTCAGTCTCGCCCTCGGTAATCGGTAGCTATTAATAATCCGTTAGCAAGCCTACTATTAACGTCGTCAAGATCGACTTATATTTACTATTATACCGTCGTGGCTAGGAAGGCTCGCCATTGCTATTTATTAGTTATTAGTAGTTATTTGTTCAATATTAGATTCGTGATAGTCTCGCGACATAGTTTTTTTAGTAGTAAAGTGAGGGAGAACAAATACGTTAGGTATATAGTATTATAAGTTTTACTAGGATCAGATAACCCAAGTACGTTAACCTTTTACCGACGCCGTAGGTAGTCTTAGAAACGTATTTCTATCTATTTGTATATCTTAGACCTAGCTTATCCCTTATATAGATTATTACTCTACTATAGTATTTTTATCCCAAGAATATAATTTACTATTCGTAGGTATATATATATTAGTATATTCTAATAGGTTTTAGACGTAAGACTCGTGCGTAGGTAGGCTTTCTATAGGTAGGTTTATAGCTATACGCTCTTCTTAGTCGAAGATATAATTATTAAGCGTAGGTAGGCTTTCTANACTACGTAATATTGACGCGAAGGTCTTCTTATTTACTTTCTTACCTATAGTAAATTTTCTATTTCTTTAATATTATCTCCCCCTCTTTAACTATAACTAATCTTTACGATTATCGAGCCCCGGTCTCCTATCTAACGCAATTCCTCGGCTATAGAATACTAGTCGAAATTACCCTACTTCTTACGAGTCTCCAGGCATAGCGAGAGACTACTAACTTAAGGGTTACGCTCGAATTTTCAGCAATTAAGGGTATAGGACCTCTCGATAATCCGAAACCTCTAGTAATAAAAATTCCTTAAGAGATAGTCGATATAATTAATATAGAGCGTTTCCTCGATAAACGCGCCAAGTATATACGCTACTACGAGAAGATACAAAAGTATAGGGACTAGGTTTATAAGATACAAGACTATTTCTCGGAGGAAATATTAAAGGAGATATCTAAGTACGATAAAAACTACTCTTCTAGAGACGACGACTCTAAGGACAGTAGAGATTATAATTCGGGTAATAAGATTATAGACGGGGAAGAAGAGGGGGGATTAGATAGAGGTACTATAGATAGGTCGTTAGATAATTATAGCGATTCGGAGTTAGAAGAGGTAGACTAGAAATACTAACAGTTCCTCTATAGTATAGGGGGTGGATCCGATAGGTCGGTGGCGAGGAAGAGACTTTATTATAAGAGGCGGATAATATAGAACGAGATTCTATATCTAGGCGGGAAGGAGACAACTAATTTCGAATCGTACCTTCTATTAGTATTTAGTATCGGCTTAGTACTTTCAAGACAGACTCTATATTCAATCGATAGGTAGATTAGACGCGATACCTTTATAATCGCGCGACGCTATAACGGTATAACGGCTTATTTATCATTTACCTAGGCTTTCTTAGTTATTCTAAACGCCAACCGCAGGCCCATTTAAGATGCGAACTACTACCGCGTAGTACCAGCCCGAGGTATAAGACTTTTTCGGGGTAAGGGTACGTTAGTCTACCAAAACGATCCTAATATTCTATCTATCTCGAAAGACCAAGAGTAGACTCTCTAGAAAGTAATACGTAGACTCGTCCTCAACCCTAATATTAGTCTCTTCCAATTGTCCTAGCTTGACCCTTAACTACTTCGTATAGTTGCCTAGATATATTCGATTGCCAGTTCTCGTAAGGATACGATACTAAGGGAGGTAAGGAGAAAGGGAAGGGTACTATTATAGGAAGGGGTAAAGAAGGCTTATTTGAAAACGGATTGGCTACGTCTAATCAATACCGTTATATTTACTAGGTTTCCCTAGTTGAATTAGCCGTGTTATTATTTTGGGCTCTAATAGTAGTTGGTAACGGTAGAGGAATTAGGATACAAGATAACTAGATTAGTAGGCGAGCGTATCTCTTATAATAATAGTCGTTAAACGTTATTAGTATAATAGTACTTCGAACGTGGGCTTATTAGCAAAGCTTTGGCTCTACTATAGGTAGATATCAAACTTGATTTCTATTATAATAATCTAGATATCGGAGGTAGGTAGGTAGCTCTCCGTAAAGGTAGTAACGTAGCGTAACTTTCTAGGTAAGGGCGGGTTTATCTAGCGTAGGTAGTATCGACTATCCGTAGGTGTATATAAAGTAGGACGTTTGAATTAGTTAAAGACGTAATAATCGTACGTAGGTATTATTTAGGTAAGTATATTAGTACCTATAGATTCTTAGTCGAAGACGTAATTATAAAGCGTAGGTATACTTCTCTTTCCATAGGTATACTTCTCTTTCCGTAGGTATACGCTCGTTTTTATCTAATACTTTATAGGTATCAACCGCTATTAGTATATACCTCGTAGTATATATTAGTATTATAGCGTCTAAGTTATAGTATCCAATTCAAGATAGCTTAACGTTGTTTTTCTACTACCAAATACAACCTAACTAAAATACAACCTAACTATAATATCGAATAGCTAGACTCCGATCCTTAACCCTTCGAGCCTACCTATTACCGTTACTATATTAAAGCGCCGAGTAAAATAAGTCACGCTATCCGTTCTTCCTACGCCTAGGTAATACCAATCGACGCGGCTAAGCTCTATAGCTATTAGAGCGCTAGGGAACGTACCCCGACCGATCCTACTATTAGTACCCTTATTGCCTGTTACGTCCGAGGTATCGGCCCGCCTAGTATACTAGAACCTACAATCCAAAAGTTTAGTCGCTATACTATCAAGCTTATTATCGAGTATTTGTTCCGCTATAAAGTTAGTACCTAATAACGAGTAGCCAAACTAATCCGAGCTTGCGGGGAAGTATAGTATTAAGATCGAGATTATCTACTAATAGTACTATTGAAGAAATTGGAGAGCGGGGGGCTAGTTACTAGACTTAAGCAGCGCCTCGACCCCAACCCTCGTAGTAATAATATACTTACCCAAGTCATCGATAACGAAGACTATCTATCTAATAATAGCGAAGTCGATAATATACGAAGACGGGCTAAGCGACTTATTACAAAGCTGACTCCGGTTAAGAGGTAGAGGGCAAAGGAGGCGTATCGTATCGCTCGAAGTAAATAGACGTATTAGCTAGTAGAGACTTCCTAACGAACGGTGGATAGCCGAGTCCTATCTATATTTCAGCTTGGTATTATTATTACACGAGTATCTATCACGTAAGATATAAGACTTCTCTACTAGAAGGCTGGCGGGGACGGGGCTAGATATACTCTCGCGTAGGAGATCTTAGAAAGTATTGATTAGATTTCCTATACGTAGGCCTATATCGTCCTCCCAAACCCTACTATAGGTACTACGAGTAACTAGATCTCCTATAAAGACTACGATAGATTACGTTATATAGGCCGTACTAGCGTTATCCCTAAAGGTGCCCTCGAGATACCCAAGGATAATAAATATTTGTTCAAGATAGCGTTGCGCGAGATAGGGCTAAAGGTGAAGCTCGATATAGTTTCTATTAAGTAGGTTGATTGGAATCTTCTAAAGGTAAGCTTAGGAAGCGTATAGGGTCTATTAGAGTTAGCTAGAGAGTTTAGAGATAGACGTATAGAGATTGGAAGGCGCCTAGAAGCTAAGTATATAGTAGGAGATTAGCTAAGATTAACGAATATTATCTAGTATTAACCGCTATAGAGGGATTTGCGGATACTACTACTTTACTACGTTAGATAGTATCTTTATTCGAGATAAGCTAGAGCAGGTACGTGGGATTTATAAGCGTAGAATTGGTAGGAATAGATCCTTTATATTTGAGGAATAGGAGATTATTAAATTATTATAGATATACGAGTTATACTCTTCTATCCTTACTACTTATTAAAGTAGTACTTTATATCCTTGACGTCTCCACTTTCAGATAACGTCTTAAGATATTTAGAGTATAGTACGATATAATCTTCTACCCTATCCTAATTTTCGCTAGGGGAACTATCCGAGTTATTGAAGCTAGTATAATATAAGTTATTAAGGATAAATAGAATAAGTTGGTACTAGTTTCACCGTATACTATAGGTAGAGGTTTTCGACGCGAAAATGGTTGAGACCGATAGGGATATTTCGCTTAGCGGGTAGATTGGACAAAACTTCCGTAAGGGCTGGTTGATACGATTAATACGGAACGTTTTCTTGATAAACGCGCTAAGTTTTTTAGTTACTATATGAAAATTCAAAGGTGTAGCGACAATTCTTATAGCGATAGAGTCGATCTCTCGGAGAAAGAATAGGAGGAATTAGCTAGCTACCGCCCTTTTAAAAGTTGCTAAAATCTGAGTACTAATAATAGGTAAGGGTATAGGCTTATAGTCGTAAACGGAGAAGACGAGGGAGAATCAAACAAATATAGAATAGGCGGGTCTTTAGATAACTCTAGCAATTCAGAGTCGGAGTAGGCGGAAGGGGAATTCGATCGAATCGTCTTTAATATAGGTTGTAGGTATAAGGGGGCGGGATAGAGGAGGTAGATTTGTCGAAAGAGGAGGGAAAAATAGAGAGATATCCTAGGACCCTATAGAGAGAAGGTAACAAACTTTGAATCTTATCTTTAGTTAATATTTGGTATCGGGTTAGTACTTGCGAGATAGACTTAGTATATAATCGATAGATAGGTTAGAATCGATACCCTCAATATAGTACGAGGCTTAACGGGATAACGACTAGTATAATAACTAGTTTATTATCCGCCTAGGCTTTCTTATTCATTCCAAACGCGAACTATAGACCTACTCAAGATACGAACTACTACTATAGAGGATATAGTACTAGTTGGGGTGCGTTAGTCCGCTAAATCGACCCCGACTCTCTATCTATCTCGAAAGACTAAGAGGAGACTCTCTAGAAGGCGATAAGTAGACTCGTCCTCGTCCTATCTATTAGTCTAGTTGAATTGTCCTAGCTCGACCTTTAACTACTCCGTACGGTTACCTAAACGTATTCGGTTTCTAGTAACGGGGTGGATTCAATACTATTTGATATGAAGATAAGGGGATTGATACTACTATAGGAAGGGGCGAAGAAAAGGTATTTGAAAACGAACTAGTAACGTCTAATCGATACTACGACGTTAACTAGGTTTTAAGGTTAGTTTGGCTATGTTATTAGTATGGGCTCAAATAGTATTTAGTAACGGTAGAGGAATTAAAATATAAGATAACTAGATCGGTAGGCTAGCTTATCTCCTGCTATAATTATAGTAGAATTTCGCTACTATAATAGTACTTCGAATATAGTCTTATCGAACAAAAATTTAGCTCTACTATAGGTAGATATAATACTTACTTTCTATTAAGACAATCCAAATACCGGAGGTAGGTATATACCTAGCTCTCTATATAGTTAGTAGAGTAGCGTTTTTTTTTTTTTAAGTATAGGTTTCTCAAGCGTTAGTATAGCTAACTATCCGTAGGTATATATATATTATATATTCGAAATGATTCGAGATATAATACTCATACGTAGGTAGGCTTTCTATAGGTAGGCCTATACCTATAATTTCTTCTTAATCGAAGACGTAATTAGTAAGCGTAGGTATACTTATCTTTAAGTAAGTCTACCCCCGTCCGTTTCCAATACTGCGTATATTAGTTAGTTGGAGGTATAATACTCGGATACCTAGGCCAAGATAGTTTATATAATAAGGGTTTTTAATATACCTACGCGTATCCTAATCCCGTATACCGCCCTATCTCCTATCCGTACACGGAATATCCCGGTATAAAATGTCAACAAGATTAATACAATAGATAGAAAGCTTTCGAAGGTAGGGGTTTTTTTTTAGGTAGGGGTATTTGTTTTAATAGTCTAACGACGCGACGTATAACCTACCTAATACTAATAATAACATTTTCATATTACTCTTTCACTTCGCGATACCTTATCAACCCAACGACTGATCGCTAATAATATACTATAATAGCTCCGTCCTTCCTTACTATTCCCCGCGAGATATATAATCGTATCGCTAACCTTATTCTACCGCTCAACGAGACCTTCAATCTGGATCCGGAGGTAGAAGTACGTAATAGTAGGATATTCGTATCCGGTATCAAGCTCGTACGAATAAATAACTTCTCCGGTATTAATAACGATATCGCTACTTTAGCTACCGTCAATTCCTAGCTAAGGCGCGAAGTAATAGAGTAGGTATTCGAGAGGAACACGATACGACTAAAGACTTATATATATCTCGAAAAGAATATATTCAAAAAGGCGTCGATTCTATATCTTAAAAGCAAGCTAGCCTATTCCGCAACGATAGTACTCGATTATCCGTATACCTTCCGTCCGGCTCTTTCTTAGGTCCTCTATACTCTAGACGCCGCGGGCGTGGCTTTCTTACTACTATCCGCTCTGCTAGTACTAGAAGTAATCGGTAGGTAACTTAAGGGGAAGGACTTCTCTCTTCGTGCCTTAGAGGTTTATATTATAGAAAATTCGGACGTTGTGGGTATAGTAGAGAAGGTTTTCTAATATATTACCGGCAAAGTAGTAGCGGCGCCTTATAAGGTACTTCAGGGCTCAAAGATATCTATAGAGGAGATAAAGGATATTTAGGACGAGTATATCGTATTACTTTAGCCGACGACGGTTGATCTAAAGGTATATCTTTCGACTATTACCCTTCAAATCGTTCTTATACTAATATTTATCTAAGGTATAGAATCCGCTACTTACGATTACCTTCGACGGTAATTGTCCTTCGTATAGTAGTACGGCTATTAGGGCTTTATTCTAGGAGGACGTAGTTCGGGTCGTTATTACTAATAGAAAACAGCGTTAATACCTATATAGATAGGGCGCTAAGGTTGTCTTTATTTATTATCTACTAGGAGAAATACTAAGACTAGCGGGTCGTGCTACTCCTATTAGAAGAAATATCAAAGGGATATAGGAGGGTATAGCTCCTTCATATAGATATATAAGAGAGGGTACTTTGTTTAAGGCGTTTAGTAATTAGGATTGAATCGTTGTATAGAAGATATTATAGTTAGGTATATTATTCGAGTACTATAGTTAGGTCTTTATAGTTAGAAATATCAAGAATAGTATATATTAATATAAAGAACGATAAATAAGAACGTATATTATATTTACTAAGACAATCAATAAAGATCTTAGGATCTTAGCGAGTATAGTTAGATTAAAGTAATACGTACGTATTCGCTTAATAGTTATGCGATAGGATCCTAATAGGGATATTAAAATACAACTACGTAATATTAATAGCTAATCTATAAGTCTCCTTGTTTACTTTCTAAACCTAGTTAATCTATTTATTTTTTAGGACTATCTTTATTCCTACTATTATAGATTTTCTATTAGATAACCTAGACCCGAGTCCTTATCTAACGTATTTCCTCGGCTAAGGAATACTAGTCGAACTTACCTTACTTCTTACTAGTCTATAGGTATAGCGACTCACAACTAACTCAAGGGTCGTATTCAAATTCTCGGCGTTTAAGGGTATAGGACCTCCTAACAACCCGAAACCTCCGGTAACGAAACTTCCGTAAGAGCTAGTTAACGCGATCAATATAGAACGTTTTCTCGATAAACGCGCCAAGTTTTTCCGTTATTACGAGAAAATACGAAAGTGTAGGGAAAAGATTTATACTCTAGAAGACTATCTCTCGGAGGATATATTAGAGGAGCTATACGATAGTTCGGGGGACGGGGTTATAGACGGAGTAGACGCGGGAGGTTCGAATAGAGGTAATAGAGACAAGCCCTTAGACGACCCTAGCGAACCAGTATTAGAAGAGCTATCGGAAAATTCGGGCGATTTAGAGTTAGAAGAGGCGTACGAGGAATTTTATTAGTTCCTTAATAATAGGGAAGGTAGAGTTCGGGGGGAAGAGAAGAGGAAGTCCGTTTATTATAAGAGGAGGCTAAGGTAGTAGACGATACTAGAACCAAATAGGGATAAGGTAAGAAACTTCGACCCTTATCTTAAGTCGATTTTTGGTATCGGCTTAGTAGTTTCGAGACAAACTCTAGATTCGATCGATAGATAGGTTGGAATCGATACCTATAATATTATAGCACGAACCTATAGAGGTATAACAACTAACTTAACGTTTACCCAAGTTTTCTTAGTTATCCTAAACGCTAATAGTAGACCTACTTAGAATACAAACTTCTACCGTAGCGAAAGTTATATTGTACCTAGGTATACGTTAACCCGCCAAATCGATCCCGACTCTCTATCTATCTCGGAAGACCAAGACAAGACTCTTAAAAGAGTTATAAGTAAACTCGTCCTCAACCTATATATCGATCTACTTCAATTATCCTAGCTCGACCCTTAACTACTCCGTACGGTTGCCTAAACGTGTCCGGTTTCTAGTAAGGGGGTGGATTTAATACTACGGGATATAAAGAGGAGGGGATTAGTACTACTATAGGAAGGAATAAAGAAGGCTTGTCTGAAAACGGATTGGCCACGTCTAATCGATACCGTTACATTTAGTAGGTGGTGAACTTAGTGTTGTTTTAAGCTACCCTAGTATTTAGTAACGGTAGAGGGATTAGGATATAGGATAACTAGATTAGTAGGCGAGCGTATCTCTTATAACAATAGTTATTAAACGTTATTAGTATAATAGTACTTCGAACGTGGGCTTATTAGCAAAGCTTTAGCTCTACTATAGGTAGATATCAAACTTGATTTCTATTATAATAATCCAGATATCGGAGGTAGGTAGGTAGCTCTCCGTAAAGGTAGTAACGTGGCGTAACTTTCTAGGTAAGGGCGGGTTTATCGAGCGTAGGTAGTATCGACTATCCGTAGGTATATATATAGTAGGACGTTTGAATTAGTTAGAGACGTAATAATCGTACGTAGGTATTATTTAGGTGAGTATATTGGTACCTATAGATTCTTAGTCGAAGTTGTAATTGTAAGCGTAGGTATACCTCTCTTTCCGTAAGTATACCCTCGTTTTTATCTACTACTTTGTAGGTATCAACCGCTATTAGTATATACCTCGTAGTATATATTAGTATTATAGCGTCTGAGTTATAGTATCCAATTCAAGATAGCTTAATATTGTTTTTCTACTACTAAATACAACCTAACTAAAATATAACCCAACTACAATATCGAATAGCTAGACTCCGATCCTCAACCCTTCGAGCCTACCTATTACCGTTACTATATTAAAGCGCTAAGTAAAATAAGTTACGCTATCCGTTCTTCCTACGCCTAGGTAATACTAATCGACGCGGCTAAGCTCTATAGCTATTAGCGCGCTAGGGAACGTACCCCGACTGATCCTACTATTAGTACCCTTATTACCTATTACGTCCGAGGTATCGGCCCGCCTAGTATACTAGAACCTATAATCTAAAAGTTTAGTCGCTGTGCTATTAAGCTTATTATCGAGTATTTATTCCGCTATAAAGTTAGTACCTAACAACGAGTAGCTAAACAAATCCGAGCTTACGGGGAAGTATAGTATCAAGATCAAGATTATCTACCAATAGTACTTTTAGAGGAATTCGAGAGAGGGTAGTTAGTCGGTATAGTAGAAGACTACTCCGACCCCTCTAAGGATAATCTTAAGAGCGATCTAGAGGATTCTAATAGTAACGAAGTCAATAATAAACGAGGATTCGATAAGGGTCTCTTTGCGAAGCTAAATAGCGGTAAGAAAACCAAGGCGAGGAAGAAGTATCGTAACGCTCGATTAGAGTAGGAAAGTTAGCTAGTACCTAGTTCTTAACAAATGGTCGATAGCTAAGTCCTATCCATATTTCAGCTTAGTATTAGTATTATACAAATATCCGTTACGCAAGACATGAAACTTCTCTACTAGAGGGCTGGCGGGGGTAAGGTTGGATATACTTTGGCGGAATAGTACTCTACGCTAGCGGGGATAGGGTTTTATATTCCTTATACGCAGGCCTATATCGTCCTCCCAAACCTAACTACCTACCTTGTAGATCTAGGTTATACGACTAAAGGTTACTACTACTATAGAGGCCGTACCGGAGTTATCCCCAAAGGTGCCTTTAATATACCTAGTAATAGCAAATGTTTGTTCGACACGGTATTACGCGAGATAGGGCTAAAGGTAAAGCTCGATATAAGTACTATTAAGTAGGTAGATCGGAGTCTTCTAAAGATAACCTTGGGAAACTCGGAGGGTCCGTTGGAGTCGGCCGCGGGGTTTAGGAGTCGACGTTTGGAGATTAAGGGACGACTAGAAGCTAAGGCTATATTAGGAGATTAGCCGAGATTAATTAGTATAGCTAAGTATCGATAGATATAAGGGGCGGTATAATACGACTATTCTACTATATTAGATAGTATCTTTATTCGAGAGGATTAGTATATAAGATAACTAGATTAGTAGGCAAGCGTATCTCTTATAATAATAATCGTTAAACGTTATTAGTATAATAGTACTTCGAACGTAGGTTTATCAGCAAAGCTTTGGCTCTACTATAGGTAGATATCAAACTTGATTTCTATTATAATGATCTAGATATCGGGGGTAGGTAGGTAGCTCTCCGTAAAGGTAGTAACGTGGCGTAACTTTCTAGGTAAGGGCGGGTTTATCTAGCGTAGGTAGTATCGACTATCCGTAGGTATATATAAAGTAGGACGTTTGAATTGGTTAAAGACGTAATAATCGTACGTGGGTATTATTTATATAAGTATATTAGTACCTATAGATTCTTAGTCGAAGACGTAATTATAAAGCGTAGGTATACTTCTCTTTCCGTAGGTATACCCTCGTTTTTATCTACTACTTTATAGGTATCAATCGCTATTAGTATATACCTTATAGTATATATTAGTATTATAGCGTCTGAGTCATGGCATCCAATTTAAGATAGCTTGATATTGTTTTTCTACTACTAAATACAACCTAACTATAATATCGAATAGCTAGACTCCGATCCTCAACCCTTCGAGCCTACCTGTCACCGTTACTATATTAAAGCGCCGAGTAAAATAATTGACGCTATCCGTTCTTCCTACGCCTAGGTAATACTAATCGACGCGGCTAAGCTCTATACGTATTTTCGTACTAGGGAACGTACCCCGACCGATCCTACTATCTATACCCTTATTACCTATTACGTCCGAGGTATCGGCCCGCCTAGTATACTACAACCTACAATCCAAAAGCTCAGCCGCTGTACCTTTAAGCTTATCGTCGAGTATTTGTTCCGCTATAAACTTAGTACCTAACAACGAGCAGCCAAACAAATCCGAGCTTGCGGGGAAGTATAGTATCAAGATCGAGATTATCTACTAATAGTACTATTAGAGGAATTGGAGAGCGAAGGGCTAGTTACTAAACTTAAGAAGCGCCTCGACCTCTAGGATATTAGTTATTAGGATAGCGAGGACGAGGACTATCTCTCTAATAGTAACGAAGTTAATAATAAACGAGGAATAGATAAGGGTCTCTTTACGAAGCTGACTCTCGATAAGAGGGGTAGGGCGAGGAGGAAATATTATAAGGCCCGAGAAAAGTAGAAGAATTAGCTAAAAAAGAGTTCTTAATAAGTGGTCGATAGCTAAGTCCTATCTATATCTTAGCTTAGTATTATTATCATATAACAATCTATCACGCAAGATATGAGATTTCTCTACTAGAAGGCTAGCAGGGGCAAGGTTGGATATACTTTAGCACGGAAGTACTCGGAGTTATCGGCGAATAGGTATTTAATTACCTATTCGTAGGCCTATATCGTCCTCCCAAACCCAACTACCTATCTTATATATATAGGTAGTACAAATAACTAGGCCTATAGCAAAGTCTATACTAGCTAGGGTAATATAGGATATACTAGCGTTATCCCTAAATATACCTTCGCATGGTCAGAGGAAAGGAAAAGTTTATTCGATATAGCGTTGCGTATAATAGGGCTAGAGGTAAAGCTCGACATAGTAGCTATTAAGTAGATTAATCGAAGTCTTCTTAAGGTAATATTAGGTAACTTATAGGGTCCGCTAGAGTTGGCCGCGGAGTTGAGAGATCGACGTTTAGAGATTGGAGAGCGCCTAGAAGCCGAGGTAGTATCGGGAGATTAGCCGAGATTTATAAATATTATTAATTATCGACGATAGTATATAGCGGCGGGGTAGGGTATTTTTGAACCGTTTATTAACCGTAAAAAAATAGTAGTCTTAGGTAGCTAGTATAATCTCCTGTACAAAACCTATTTAGTTTGCGCGAATACCGTGTAGTACTAGAAACCGCGTAAAAGTAGATTTAACCTTAATATAGGATTACTATGTTTCCTACCTC
>QWZN01000435.1:0-13789 GCA_003693225.1 Venturia aucupariae
AAGGTAAAAGCTAGATATTATTATCCGCCGTTAATAGGATCTTAGATTAGACGGAATAATAGGTTAGAGGTAAGATTAGATAGAAGCAAAGTATAATAATAAAGATAAGATAAAAGATATTGAAAGAACTACTCAAACGTATATAGTATAAAAGTAGTTGTTATTATATTACTTTTTTAAGTATTAGATAGATACTAAGTCTGTTCCTTATATACTAGTCCTATAATAGTTTATCTCTACTATATTCTCTCCCCCCTATTATAGTTATATCGTCCCTTAATATAATAATAACTAGTTATTACTACTAATAAAAGGAAATATATTGCTACTAATAAAAGAAAAAGTATCAACCCTAAGTACTAGTACCTACTATAGTACTAGATAGACCCTCGCCATTGTCCTTACTATCTATCTTATTATTACTATCGTTGTTAATATCTTTAAGCGTATTCTTAAGATCGCGCTTATTCTACTTAGTTATAAACTACTACTCTAATTTGTTAACTACTTCGCCTTCACGGAAGCGATATACAAAGAAGCTCGTCTTACTAAAGTAATAAATCTCTTATTTAATAAATATAGTAAACTTATTAGAAATCAAGCTCTTTATCTTAGTCTCCTACTTATTAATAAGATCCTTGAAATAGTAGTTATCCTTAATAATCTTCTAAACTTACTTAATAATATTATAGTTATCCTATTAGAGACGACTAGTTAGTACTTATACGATCGGTTTGATAGAATCTAGGGTAATATACGTAGGAAATAGATATAGCCACTTACTATAGTTAATAGAGTAACTAGATAGAGATACTAGTCTAACCTAGAGATCGCGAAAAGCCTTAGTAAGCTCCCCCTAAATACCGCCTTTAGAAATCTTGAGTATTATATAATCAACCTTAATACTATAGTACTAGGGTAATATAGTTAGACAAATGCTATCTACCTTTTCTTCTAATCTATAGAAGTTCAAAGGATAAGTAATACGGATAGTATAGTTACTCGCAACTTAATACTAGAAGTCTACTCTAAATCTCTTAATATATTTCTTATTCTATATCTTAGGAAGGATCTTCGTAATATACCTATTACTAAGAGAGACGCCGTCGAGCTTATTTATATCCTACTATACTATTAAGTTGTCTATCTTATATATTGTTGGAACGTACTAGGTATAGTTGTTATCGGTTTCTCTATATATAGTTAGGCTACCTTAGATTTGGTTCGTACCTTTATTTAACTCGATAGCCTCCTTGATATTGATATTGATATAATAGAACTTAATATTATTACCTTCTCTAGTAGTCTTGGCGTAGTACGGATAGGAGATTAGCTAGAATTAGCGATCTAGATAAAGCGTAATATATTGAGCCTAGTACGTAATAGATTAGCGTATTACCTACTAGGTACTACTATAGTATATAGTTCGGTTCTACCCTAAGTTGTTCTTTCTATTTACCTTATAAAGATACTATACGTAGTATTCTAACTCAATCTTAGTAATATCTTTAATAGTCCAAAACTTGCCTATCTTCTATAAGTTAGTAGGGACGTTCTTAAAATACTTAATACTATTAATCTTCTTGTTAAACGAAGCTTCTTCCTTCGTCTAGTACTTAAAGGTAGTCTTATTCAAAATACCACTATTATACTTCTAGTTATTAAACTCGTTCTTTGTCTAGAGACGGTCGTAGAAGGCTTTGTACTCCTTAAGATCGATAGTATTCTTCTCAAAAATACTAATATTGATTGGTTTATAAGTATAGATACTAATATAGTTAGAATAAATAGCGGGGCTATTACTTATACGAAACTACTTAAACTTGTCGCGCGAAGTTATAAACGTAACGGGGTTCTTGTAGGCTACCTATTCTATCAATTGCTTAGTAAGTAAAGATATCTTACCGTTTTGTATCTAAAGTACCGCTTAACCTATTATATATCGTAAGTAGTCTTAGTATATACTATCTTTAATATTAATAATTGTCTTAGTAAGTCTCTAAAAATCGTCTAGCATTATATACTTAATAGTAACCTTCTTAACCTTCTTACTAAGGTCCGTATATCTAATATTGCTAATACGTATCTAGGTTACTAAAGGCTTCTTTAGGAAGATACTTAACCGAACCTTATTAGCTATAGTATCGCAAGTATAGCTATCTTTTATAAGGTTGTTATCCTTTTTGTCCTTATTATCTATAAGTTCTATATTATCTTTATCGTACGCTTTAGGGACTTCCTACCTACTCTTACCTTTAGAGCGGGTAATATAAGAGATATTATTATCTTCTCTAAACTCTACCTTATTCTACTAATTAAAGGACTTAATTGCCTCTTTAAGGGTACTAACTTACGCTCTATAGGTTGATCCTATATTGGACAAGGAAGACAAAGATACTAGATCTAATAGTTATTAGCTAGTAATAGAAGGTACTAGTATATAGTCTTTGAAAGAATCGTTATTACGCTATCTAATCTCCTTAGAGCGTATATAGTAGCGCTTAAGTTGGTCCGTAGTAACTAGTAGTAAGTACCTTAGATACTAAACTCCTCCAAAGTCTTCCTAGTTAACGTCCTTAGGATACTTATTATAAACCGCTCGCTTAATCTCGTCGTCTTTTTCGGTGCCAATAATACTAGTTAGGCCTACTATATTACTCTATAGGAGTCTTAATAAGGTTCGAGGTCGAGTAATCTTTAATAGACGATTATATATAGCTATGCCAAGTATCTCAAGTACGGTCTAAAGCGGAAGCTCGTTAACTAACTTAAGGTATATTCGAAGGCTATAAAGTAAGTTACGACTAAGTTAGTATTCTATAGTCTATAGTATAGTACTATCTTGCCTATTAATAAAGAGCGGAGACTATTAGTTATTAAGAAGTCCGCTAAGGACTCTACCGTCCTACTTAATAAAGTACTTACCTACTTTATTAGTATCCTCTATACGCGTTATACTACGAATATCCCTATATACTAATATTACCTAGCCTTAGGTCTTTACGCCTTGTTTTGTATATATATTTATTATAGATAAATCGGTTTCGAGTACTTCTTTAACGGATTTAGCGGTTAGGATAAGTAGTTTATACTCTCTATCTTTACTCTATTTTAAATAGTTAATAAAGAGTATTAAGATTATCTAATTTTTAGTTAATTATAGTTCAATCTTATAACGAATATCTTCGAGATAAGCGACGCGCTCGCCTAGTTCTATAATATCTAATACTTAACTCTACTTCTTGGCGTTCTACTTAACCAACTTGAATTGTTCCGATTATAGAAAGCTTATAATATTATCCCTATCTATAGTATTTACCCCGCTTATAATTGTAAGAGTAGTATTATTATTAACTAGTCCGGAGGCGGAGTCGTCTATTCCTTATCTAAGTATACTCTCTACTAGTATTAGAGTAGAGGTCGTTGTAGATATATTAGGTTCGGCCTTATTACCCTTCTAGCTTCGGGTTTTAGGGCCTATAATAAGTACCTTAGATAGCTCGTATTTATATAGTTATAGGTTCGTTTGTAATTGTGGTTGAGGTTGGGTATATAAGAAAAGAAGGTTATAAAAAAAGAAAGAAGAGAGAGAGAGAGAAGAAGAATCTATCTACTTAAATAGATACCCTTCCTATATTTCTAGTCCTAGCCTATTAATAGTATAAATATAGTTTCCTATAATATTATAGATAATAGTAAATAGTAAATATAAATATAGTAGTAGATATAAATATAGCGGTTAAATATATAAATATAAATATAGTCTGAAAGCAGCAATTGAAGGAAATGAAATATAGAAAAAACTTTAGTAATAGAAATATTCTATTAATAAGGAAAAGATAATAGTAAATAGCGCTAGATAAATACGAGTTAGAGTTCTATTATATTGAAAATACTTTCTTATAAACTTCTTCCTTATCCTATTAATATTAGTACTATCTCTAATAATACTTCAATAGTTAGTTCTAGGTAAAATAATATCCGGGGCTAGGCCCTAGAGTTGTCTAAGTCCGTTTTATCAAAATTTTACTACTAGGAATCCGCTATACGGAACTTTTTGTCGTAATATCTTTGTATAGTTTAGGTATTCTATAGATACTTTCTACTTAGTCCGTATACGCTAATAGCTTGGGGTAGGATAGAGTTTAGACTATTTCTAAGGTATACGTAGTTATCTATATAGGTCGACCTCTCTAGAGGTATAGAGAATACTTATCTTTCTATTAGACTATTTCCAAGGTATACGTAGTTATCTATATAGGTCGATCTCTCTAGAGAAGGAACTAGAGACTCCTTGATTCAAAAAATACCTAGTACTAGGACGGTTGCCTACTTGTTCTACTAAAGAAATACTAGCGTAATTATATAGCGGTACTAACTCTTATTCACGAGACAATATAGAATACCTATATAGTACTAGCGCAATTATAAGTACAAGAGTAGTACGTAAATGTCTAGGTAGTAAAGGTAATAATACCTAGGGCTCGCCCCTAGAGTTATAATAGTAGTCTCTAAGTTGTCGAGTTTACTATAATATCTAGAGGTTCCTCAATTTAAAAAATACCTAGTACTAGGACGGCTAGTCTATCTAGTCTAATATATCTTACTATAATATCTATTTAATACTATTTCCTTAATAAAAAGGATTTAAGAAACTACTAATACCCTTCCTAGGTTTTTCTTTTTCTTTGACGTCTTCTAATAGCTATAGCCAACTCCTCTAGACTTAACTCCTCCTTAAACTTGAATAAACAGAAAGAAGAATTAACCGGATAATAATAATAAATTAATAGAATAATAATAAAAAATTAATATAGTAACAAAATAAAAAAATTTAATAGAATAATAAGAATAAATTAATGAATGAAAATTGATCTATAACTCTAACGTATTAATTACCTTCTCAAATTCCTACTTCAAGATATATAAATATAGTATACTAATTGGAATCAAAGTTAGAATACCGGTTAACGCTAAACTCTAGGTTAATATTAGGAGGGATATCGATAAAGTCTTTATATATATTAGGATCGAAGTTAGTAGGATAAGTAATATATACTATTAGACCTATATCTAGCTCTATCTTATCCGCGGTCAAGTTACTAGACAAATAGTTAGAGAAGATATTATATTTTTCTTAATTAAAGCTATCTAGATTCGTAATTTGAATAAATACTTCTACGTTAATATTATTACTACTTATAGACTTATTAGTATTAGACAAAGCTTCTTCTTATAGAATAAAGACTCGAATATAGTCTACGCGTATACTCTTAAATATAACTATATTATCTAGTTTAGATAGTTTATAACTTCTAATATAATAGTTAGTCTCTCTATCTATATATACCTTCAAAATCTTATATAGTCTAAGCTATCTAAATTCCAACTTGTTACTAAAGCTCTAAACTAGTTTCGTATTATATAGAAGAACTAAGTTACTAATCTTAAGTTTTGAAGTACGACAACGAGATATATAAGTTACCTTCTAGTAGTCGATTACTTCTTAATATATATATTACTACCTAGTAGTAGCTTCTCGCAAATTATTTTCTTTTAAGTTAAACTATTTTACTCGTATAGTAAGAAGGTCTTCTATTGTTCTAATAGACTTCTAGTTTAGTATATACTAAGTAGCTATCTTTAACTCGATTTGTAGGATATATTCTTTACTAAGTATTATCCTAGCTAGTATTATTCCTATTATTTGTTTTATAGTCGTCTGCTCTACCTATAGGATACTATATAGTAGAGATACCTAGGGCTTTCTTCTACTATTAGTTATCTTGCGCAATACTATAATAAACGGCTAATAAGTTCGTTCAATTCCCTCTTAGGCCTATAAGTTATATAGCGAAATCTAAATCTTTCTCGTACTAAATAGGTAAAGAAGAGTATCTATAAAATAGTTATTCTTAGAACTACTATCTATACCTATCTTAAGAGAGACTCCCTATCTAGTAATAAAATATTTATAAATAAGGTTAGTAATCTATTTTATATTTAGAGAACCTCTAAGAGCTTTAGCTTTGCTCCTACTACTTAGTTCTTTACGAGTATAAATAATATATTCGAAACCCTCTCGTTTAGGTATTCTAGTATAGTTAATTAACTACCAATTGCCAAGTAACTTACTATAGATCTTTATTATATTTAGACCCTCGTTACTTCGTTAGGAAAAGTATACTAGGAATGATCTAGGAATAATCTAGGAATAATCTAGGAGTACTAGGAATAGTAGAGATACTAGGAATAAACTAGGAATAAACTAGGAGTACTAGGAGTCGTAGGATTCAACTAGAAATAAACTAGAAGTAGTAGAAGTAGTAGAAGTAGTAGATATACTATATTTTTTTTTTTTTTTTATATTTCTAGATAGGCCGAAGAAAGGCCGACTAGATTCTATAGGTTTTATACGTATAGTATCTATAATAACTAAGCAATTTAAGGTCTAAAAATTTTTTCTCGGACTTGAAAAAAAAAGTTTGAAAATGACGTCATATTATATGTTTTTCTAGATTAGAAAAACGCGATGAATTCAACGGTATACTTTTTAAGACTATAGCTATTATATTTAAAAAGTTATTAAGGATAGAAGATAAAAATAGAAGATTTATAGAAATACGTAATCTTCCTACGCTTCTCTATAGCTACGCTTTGGACTAGAGATTTCGAAACTTTAATAGATAATAGATACTATATCTAAGAACTATATTTAAGCTTATTATAAAATTATAATTGTTAGAAAATGTATTATAGCTAGTTTACTATAGAAAAGTAGGTATTTTTAGGAGTTTCTAAGTAACTACTGGATATTATTACTGAATATTTTATTACGCTATAGTATAGATTCATACTAGTCTATAAAAAATTATAGGGTCTATAGGCATTATACGTGGAGGGATATACAAGAAAACGTGAGTTTTCAAGGGTAAAAGCTTTGACCTCGCTTATTTTTTATCCTAGCTAACTTTACGACGACTATATATATATATATTTTTTATTCTATATAAGATACAAAACCCTATATTCTCTCGCCTAGGTAGTATATAATAGTATATACCCCTATTATATTCTAATAGATAATAGATCTATTCTACTAAAGTCTTTTATAGATTTGCCTAAATCCTCCCTCTTATTTCCTCTAGGCCTAGGCCCCTATTTTTTAGGGTCTAGACTATTAGATCTAGATAGTCTATAGTACAACGTGTACGAAGATACTATTTTCTAGTAGACTAGCTAGGAGTACTATAGAACTAGTAGTTCTAGTAGTTTTGCTTAGACTAGATAGATCTAGTATAATATACTTTTCCTAACATTTGTTCTGATTGTTTATCTAATAAGTTTCGTAACCTTTAACCTATACGGCGACGTCCTTATAGTATTCTTTCTAAAAGTATTACTATCTAACTAGCTTAGTAGTTGCCTCTCGTCCTTTATAACTATACTTATTATAAAGGCGTTCTATTATCTCCTCCCGCTCTATCGTATTGTCAATAACGTATCTATATAGTAATCCTTATAGGCCGCGGTAGAAAAGCTATTAATAAAGAATAAGAAAGTTGAATACCTTCTTTCTAATAGCGCGGTACTTCTTAGTAGAGGAGCAAAGTAATAGCTTCTATAGTATTATTAGGTAATCTATAATTATATAATACTCGTTGGTATAAGTACTATCTAGTCCTTACTATTATCGACGCTTCTCTAAGGAAGGCTCGCTTTTACTATCCTATACTATACTAGAATTCTTGTTTAGATCTTTGGTTGAGGAGTCTTGAGATCCTAGATTATCTATTATATAATATCCGTTGGAACTAGAAAGTAAATAGATCCGAGGCCTATTATAAGTAACTATACTAAGGTCCGAAGCTATAAAGTCGTTAATATCGAAATTAGGAACAAGAGAAACGTCCTTAATAGGAATATCCTTATACTAATAGGATAACCTATTAGTAACTATATTCTTCTTCTCTTTAATATAATAAATCTCGAAGTTCTATATTACTATCTAAGTAAGCTATCTCGTTATAAGTACGCTAGTAATATTAGATAATATTCTATTAATCTAGTAAATAAGGGTCCGGGTATCTATTTCGATAATAAAGTAAGTATTCTATAGGTAAATCTTAAACTTCTTAAGTATATTTAAGAGTACTCTATATTCTAACTTAAGAGTATTATACTTCCTCTTAGTAACTAACTAGATACTACTTATATATCTATATAGATAACGCTTTCCTTTATACTCCTAAGAGAGCTCTACGCCCTAACCCTTAGTTAATATATTAATAGAAAGAATTAGCTATCCTGATCCTTTATTATATCGAATCGGTTTCAAAGTAGGGGCCTTAGTAAGAGTATTCTATACTCGAGTTATTACTTCTCTCTAAGTATTACACTATACAAAGTCCGCGTCTTTCTTGAATAGGAAAAAGATAGGCTGCGTAATTATCGCAAAATCTCGAATCTAGATACGATAGTATACGTAGATACTAATAAATACTCTTGCTAATTTTAGCAATCTCGGCTCTATCTAGTTTATAATTACTATAACCTTAGACTCGTTAGGACGGCGCCTATACTTATCGTACTAGTATCTAATAATATAAAGACCTTCTATATAGATATTAAACTTCTTACCTGAGACTATTATCTTTGCACGTTCAATATCTACTAGTAGAGCCTTAAGATTTCTAATATATTTAAGAACGTTTCTTTGAACTCCTAGTAGTTTACTTATCTCATCCCTGTAATCCTTCTCTAGCTTGTTAAGAATATTATCGACGTATATATTGCTCTTATAAATCTAATAACGAATAATTGTCTTTATAACTCTATAAAATTAAGTAACTAAATTTCTAGCGCCTTAAGGTAAAGTCGTTATACGGTAAAGTCTAAAGGGGTATTAGAATTAGTCTATTATATCTCTACTTTCTTTGGTAAGTTTAAGTTAATTATATCCTAAGAAAAGGTTAGCTAATAAAACGTAAGGATATCCTATAAAAGAATCTACAAATTTGTCCGTAGACGGAGGAATACTAGTATCTTAGATCGTAACTCTATTATAATTTATTATACTATTAATTAATTAGTAGCTTAGTTTATCGATACTATTTCCTCTCTTTATAACGAGGAACTAAGGATTCCTATACGGACTATAGTATAGCTCGATTCTTCCTATATTAATACGCTCCTTAAGAATCTACTAAGCTACGCCCTCGAGAGCTTTTAGAATAGTAAATAAGTTTACTTACTATAGTATATATTCTATAGTCCGGATAACTTATAGAGAAGCAACTTTGCGTCAAATCCTACTATATTCAGAGAAATCCTATACTAATATAGGCTTCTACTAATATAATATCTCCTTCACAAAAGCCCTTTCTTCTAAACTTAGATCTAGGTTAATACGTATAGCCTTAAAACGCTCTTCTATTAGTCGTATCTCTTAAGAGAAAGTCGCGTATTACTTCTTCAAATAGATATCGAGATTAGAGTCCGGCTTAGTACTTATCTATTTAAGTATTATAACTTCGCGCTAGTTAATAAGACCTCCTAGGGTCTCTCTATTCTTAAGGGGAATATTAATAGGTAAAACTTTATCTACTTTCTTTTTATAAAGCGTCGCGACTTATAGTTGCAGATTAGTTAAAAATTTCAAAATTTCTTAGTATTTTATTATTATAGGATTAATATCTAGGGCTAGCCCTAGGAGTCGTTTACTATTAAAATCTAGCCTCTATAATCCAAAGTTTGCTACTAAACTACGATTCTTCTATAACTACTCCTTACGCTCCGCTATTTTCCTTATTTCTATTCTAAACATCTCTTTATCTATATAGTATAAAGGAATGAACTCCCGCTAGTTAGATACGCGTACTAATAATATACTAATCGACGAGTCTAGCGTATCCTAAATATTAAATATAACTTCTAGTAGTTCTTCTCTATCTTTACTGTCTTGCCTTATCGTAATAGTACCTAGTCTAACAAACGCGGAAGAATCTCTAGGTTTAATTATTCCGCGAACTAGTTTTTTATATCAAACTCCTTATTATTAGAGGATTTATTACTAGAACTAGTTTAGTAATCTTGAGGCTCCTAAGCCTTATTATCTTTATCGGATACTTCTTTAACTCTAGTACTTCTTAGCTAACAAATTGCTACTTTATAGTTATAATTAGTAAACCTAGTATCCTACCAAACCGACTCGTCTCCGTTAACTAATCGCGCAACGTATCAAATGGCGCTATCTAGAATATTATAATTCTATAGAGAGGAGCGTAAAGAGAAGGGCTATCCTAGAATAATAGGCCGTAAATACCTTAATAGAACTACAAAAAGCGTTCTATTATAGGAGAAAGGAGTATCCGCAATCCAAATACTAGTATATATCTAACTAATAAGACCGATGTTATAACTATTAGTAGTAGTTAGGTCATTCCTAATAGCTTACTACTTAGGATTATCAAAACCGCAAATAGGAAGACCAAAAGCTTTAGTAGTAGCTATACTTATTACGTTTATCTCTATACCTATATTAATTATTCTATATCAAGATACTTCTCCAACTAAGACTTTTATAACTAGTAAACTAGTAAATATACGATACTTACGGTTAGCGCGGTCTATAACTACAACTATATAAGAGGTAATAAGATTAATACTAACTTTAGTATCTTCTATTAGAATATAAATATCTGCTAAATCGGAAATAGTTATACTACTAATATTATAAGGAGGGCTCTAGGCTCTCTTTTTCTCAAACTACTTCTATAACTTTATCGCTTTCTTTTCTACTTTTAATACTTTTATAGCTTTTATAGTAGGTTTAATTATTTATATAATATTATTAGGAAGGCGTTCAAATATAAAGTTATTTAGATAAGGTATAAGTATAAGAAGCTCCTAGAAAGTAAATATATAATTACTATTTAGTACAACTCGTAAAATAACTTCTAGTTCTATATCTCGCTTTAGAACTATAGTAATTAGTTGCTTGAAAGTTAGATTATTATTCCTAGCTTTCTTTAGTTGAGTCTCTCGTACGGTTTCGTTATTACTAACCTCTACTATTAACTAATCTTTATCCTTAGTCTAAGTAGGACTACCGTTTCCGTTATCGATTATTTCCTAGAACTATCCTAGGATAGTATACTTAACTCTAGTTACCTTAGTTACTAGCTTTATAGCGGCCGGCTTTATAACTTTTGAAGGGGCCTTACTAGGAAGGTTTATAGTAATCTTAGTAGGAGCCTTATCAACATTTCTAGGCCTACTAGCTATAGATATATATATAGACTCGTTATACTTTATAGCTAAGCTACCTATCTTATTAACTTCCTAGTTATCTACGTTAATAAACTTACTCTTATACGCGTCCCTACTATTATAGAGACTACTAACCTAAATAGTAGAAATACTATTCCTACCTTTAGCTTTTTGCTCTTTATATATTCGCGTAATCTAATTATATTCACGTTTAATAGTATGTTGGGCAAGACCTCTAATCTTATCTCTAGGATTCTTTATACTACCCTAATATAGACTACGCTCCTAAGGAGTTTTAATATTGCGTTTATAGTATATAATACCGGCCTTAAGGAAGTCCCTTAAGTAACTATTAGGTTGAAATACTATCTCGCTAGACTTACTCTATCCTAGGCAAATACGTTCTAAAGGTAATATACTAGTACTAGGATTCAAAGGCAACGGTATTATTATAGGATTCGGAACTCTTGTAGGCGGAGTTTGACTTATATTACCGGTCTTCTACGTATTAGAAGGAGATAACTATCGAGATTCTAATTGATAAAAACTAGATAGGTTGGCTATAGATATAATAGAAGACTAGTAAGTTACTAATAACTAAGTAGGTTTGAAATTCTTCTAAATATAATTAGTAGCCAAAGTATATTATATACCGCTTAGACGGGTTTTCGTAAAAATAGAATTATATAAGTAGTAGAAGATGTTATAAGTAGCCTCCCTACTAATACTACTAATATATATATTCTTAAAGGCTTCTAATAAAGCCTAATCAAGTCTAGAAGTAGTAGGAAGGGATATCTTACCGCTTATAAGGTTCTTATTTCGTTTAGTAATAGATTTGTTAGTAATACGCTCTAGGATCTTATTATTAGCTAAACTAGTAAATATCTCTATATCCTCTTTACTATTAATAATACGCTCGGCTTCCTTAATAATGTCTTTAATATTCTTATAAGTACGACTAGAAGTAGACTTTATTAGATACTTCAAGTTGACTTGCTATTTAACGTCTATAGGAAGACTATATATAAAGGCCCTTACGTAGAAAGCCTTCGTAGTATTACCGTTCTTATATATAGCTAGCTAGTAGACTTTAAACTCCTTAAGGAAGCTCTTAGGTTTAAGGATACCCTTCTTACTTTTACGAGTAATCTCTTTAAGGTAAGTAAGAGTCTTCTTCTTCTAGCGCTTATCCTAGGTAATATACTTCTCTTGGAATAAGGTCTTAAGTAAGTCCTAGTTGTATTCCTTCTATCTATTAAGGGCTCGGATATCTTTATAGATATTAGTATAATAGTTAATTATTAGTCCTTGGTATTTCTAAATATTCTTTTCAATTTCGAATACTTTGTACTACTCCTCTAATCGGATAAAGAAAGTAGATATATTCTTCCTACTAAAGACGTAGCTATAAGGAAGGATTAGGTTCTTAGAATTATAACAAACTCGGCCTACGCCGTTCTTTATATTATTTATTATAGTAAGGATATCCTTATAACTAAACTAGGTACGTTCTAATACAATATACTATTCTATACTAGTACTAGTACTACTACCTTTCCTATTAGCTATACGGCTAGAAGTAGGCTTCTTACTAGTATCGGTTCTATTAGATAAGCCTACCTTAGTAGAGGTAACTTTAGGAGTATATTCTAGAGCGGAGCTATTATTACTCTTATTAATATTAAGATTAGGATTATATATCTCCTAAACTTTAGGTGTCTTAGATTTGTCTATTATTTCGCAAGGGTTATTGAAGGTATCGTTATAATAAGTAATATAATATTATTATAGTAATCTCAAAATTAGTTGGTATAGAATTAGAAGTTCTAATAGGATCGTAATAATAGTATACTATATACGGCTAGATACTATATATTTACTACCTTGGTATTCTAGTTCATCTATTATTATTAGTTTAGGAGTATATATATACTTATCTTTATCAATTTCTTTTAGTTCTTAAGTATATAGCTACTTATTAAGTCGCTCCGTTTCAAATTTCGTTAGTTTCGGAGTATAAGAATACTTAAAGTATCGTCCTATATATAGGTATCTTCGTTTAGTATAGTTAATACGAACTCGCAATCGCTTTATATACCGAGGTTCTCTTTTAATCGTTATAAGCTTCGTAAGTAAGGTCTGTTTTCGTTATCTCTAAAGGATAGATATCCTCGTCTAATATCTTAGTACCAATCTTAGGTCTCTAAGATTAATCCTAGGATCGGGTTCTATTATCGTTACTTTTATTACATATAGGTATCTACAAATTAGTAATATAAATATCTCTTAGTAAAGTATCTAGAAGAATAAGTAAATATAGTAAAAGATATATTACCAAATAACTTCCTCCTCGCTATATATACCAACTAATATAAAGAACCTACGGTTCAATATATAGTATAAATTCCCTATAGAGATTACTAAAAATATAGTAGGAAGAGCGTTAGTAAGGTAAAAGCTAGATATTATTATCCGCCGTTAATAGGATCTTAGATTAGACGGAATAATAGGTTAG
>QWZN01000436.1:0-13742 GCA_003693225.1 Venturia aucupariae
TAATATTCTACTAGCCTCTCCTTATATTATCGAAAAGTATTTAGTAGTAGTTAGTATAGCGAACTATCGACGCGACTATAAAGTAGCGTAGATTCTTCTTCTCCTTCTTATTATACTTAGAACTCTTAGCTAGGGACCTATAATCTAAAGATTTATATTCCTCTTCGAATTTATCTATCTTAGGATTAGATTGTGAAAGAATTTCCTCGTCTAATTTACCTAGTATATCGAAGTCAAATATTTCGTTTATTAGACGTATAAGTAGGGATAGATATATACTATTACTTATTCTAAATATAATTAGCTTATATAACTACTAGAATATTACTAGGAACTTACCGCTTTTTAATAACTTCCTAAATAGCAATATTAATTTAAGACTCTTATATATCTTTCGGGAGTAAATCAAAGCTACTTAATTATATAATTTTTTTACGCGCTATATATTCTACTTCTTTTTACGTACGCTTACTCTTTATCTTCGTCAAATCAAAGCCCGAAAGCTTTGCGCGACGACTTAGCTCTTTAACTATATAAGGATTTTACGACTTTAGTTTATCTAGTTTTGGTAGCGCTATTATAAATATAGGGGTACGTAGAGGATACTAGTAGTTTACTAGTAGTCTAAGATTAAATATAGGATTAAATTACGCAGGTGAATAATATAAATATACGATTAGTAGAAAAAGTAAGTAATCTATATAGGGTTTATCGGTCTAGGAAGTAAAGGGCGAAATCTATACTAATATTGGACAAATTTCCGCGCTAGTACTACTAACGCCCGAGCTTTCTCCGCTAGCCCCGCTTACCCGCCCTACTTACCCTACGCTATTCTTACTTTATTACCTATACTAGTTATAAAATTTCTTAAGAACTACTAATTAATTAATTAATTATCCTAAAAACTATCTTAACGATATTGCGAGTAAGCTCTTAAACTACTAGTAAACTACTAGTATCGCTAACTATATAATATAGTCTACTAGGGCTACGGCGAAAAAAGAACTTAATAAAGTCTAGACCGCTAAAAAGCTACGTCCCCTAAAAGAATATTAAACTTCGGCCGGCGATCTAGGAATTATAGATCGACCTAATATTTTACTAGTAACGCTACTAATAAATTTAGGTTCTATAGTACTAGAAGTACTAATAATAGTTTCTAAAAGAGTAGAACGTGTTTTGACTAAAGATAAAATTTCGGCTACGTAAGAATTAGTAGAAAATCTTAACTATATAGAAAATCTTTAATCGTAAATAGATAAAGATTTTCTAGCTCTTAGTATTTTAGCTGCGCAAGAATTAGTAGAAAATCTTGGCTATATAGAAAATCTTTAATCGTAAATAGATAAAGATCTTCTAGCTCTTAGACTAGTAGAAAATTATCTATCGGAAATAGATATTAATAATCTACTTATACTTCCGAGTAAGGATACTATAGTTAGGATAAACTAAACCTTAGCTAATAATAGAATCCTAGGATTTAATAATAATTTTCCTTATTTAAGAGCCGTACCTCTACCTATCTAATTTCCTAATTTCCTAGCGGCGAATAAAGCTATAAGAATAAAGCTAGAATTAAATAATATCCCGCGTTTAGTATTCCCGGTTTCGAAGAAAAAGTAAAAACTACTAACTCGTAGTCGTGGCGTAATCTGCGGTAGTAGAATAAGAAGCGGATACCGTAATAGTATTTTTAGTAGATCGCTAGAATCCTTGTCGCCTAATATTAATAGCGCCTCAGGTAAGCTCTTATACTACTAGTAGACTACTAGTAGACTACTAGTATCGCTAACTATATAATATAGTAAACGAGAATAATTCGTCTCCGGCTAATATAGATCCGCCTCCGGCCAAATCGGCTCTACGTAAAACGACTACGGGTAAGGGTATTCCTAAATTAGATATAAATAGTAATCTAATTTCGTATTCTATACTAGTAACAGCGCGAAAAGTACTAGTAATTGCGCGAAAAGTACTAGCAAAATCAAAAGTACTAGGAAAATCAAAAGTACTAGGAAAGTTAGTTACTAATAAGGTCAAGGGTACGAGGATTTCGAAGACTATAAGGACAAACGCTAAAAACGTAGTAACTAGCGCAACGAGGAAGCTATATTACTATAAGCTAGAAGATATATTTGACTTTACTTACGTATTCTATTTACGTATTCCTAGTCGTTTTCTAGTAGTCTAATATATATATAGTTAAGGCTCTATAAGAGATCTATTACTACTAGAAAACTACTAACCTTCTTCTCCCCCTAATACTACTCTATAGACTTATTCGTAAGGTTGCTTAGGATCTAAAATTAGACCTTAGATTCTAGAGGCTTATACTCTAAGCTATCTAGGAAGTAGCTAAATACTATCTTATTAGCTTATTTAAAGGTAATTATTATATCCTTCCAATTCTTTATAGTAGCTAACTAGTAATAGATACTAATCTATATACAATTTACGTACGCCGAGTTACTATCTAGAATAAGGATATATAGTTAGTAAGGAGGATTCGAGGCGATAAATAATTAACTATGAATAAAAGTTAATAGTAGGAGTTCTAAATAAAATAAGAGTCAATAGTTAGAGTTCTAGATAAAGTTATATTAAAAGTTCTTGTCTACTATCGGTAGATATCTATTATAGTTTTATCGTATAAAATTAATATATCCTATACTAGTATTCCCTTTTAATAACTAGGAGACTACTAGAAGACTACTAGTAATCTTATTCTATAATTAAATTTATAATAACGATAACTTTTTATCTCTACTATAGTTTTATTATATTAATAATATATTAATATATATTTCAGTTAAATCTGTTTTTAAGTTTATATTTTCGTTTGAATATTTAACAAATTTATTCAATTCTAACTAAAATAAATATAGAGTATCTATCTAGCGATAGAATTATTTTAAACTATATCTATATATTAATCAAGTATATATAAAACGATCTATTATACTAGATAATATTTATTTCAATACTAGTTCCTTATTATTGTATTACTCCTCCCTTTTATTTATATACGAAGATCCTTATCCCTATTAATAAACTTAGTCTAGTATATTTACCTCTATAAAGCTAGATAAAGTTATATTAAAAGTTCTTATCTACTATTAGTAGGTATCTATTATAGTTATATCGTATAAAATCAATATGTCCTATACTAATATTCCCTTTTAATAACTAGGAGACTACTAGAAGACTACTAGCAATCTTATTAAATACAAATATAGAAATCCACCTCTCCTAATATATTTATATCAACTATTCGTTCCCTATTCTTTAATTATCCCCTTTATTTAAGCTTATTATTATTATTATTATCGTTATTTCCTATCGTTCCTCGCCCTAGCGATTCCCTAGTATCTTCGAATACCGCTATAACGTCTCTATCTACTCCTACGCCTTACTTACCTTATAATTATAATTTATAGTTATATCTACTATCTCCGTCTCTACCTCCTCGATTAGCGCTTCGTCTAGGTTGTTAGCGGACTACCTATTAAACGATAGTAAACTTTTCCTCTAGGTTCGTAATACCTTTATCTTTATATAAGGACCGTACGCTTCGTCTAGGTTATTGGCGGGCTACTCGTAATACCTTTGTCTTTATATAAGGACCGTACGCTTCGTCTAGGTTATTAGCGGGCTACTTGTTGAACGATAGTAAACTTATTACTAATACTTTCGTCTTTATATAAGGCCCGTGGGCTTTATCTAGGTTATTAGCGGACTACTTATAATACCTTTATCTTTATACGAGGACCGTACGCTTCGTCTAGGTTATTAGCGGGCTACTCGTTAAACGATAGTAAACTTATTACTAATACCTTCGTCTTTATATAAGGCCCGTAGGCTTCGTCTAGGTTGGTAGCGGACTACTCGTAATACCTTTATCTTTGTACGAGGACCGTGCGCTTCGTCTAGGTTATTAGCGGACTACTCGTTAAATAATAGTAAACTTGTTACTAATACCTTCGTCTTTATATAAGGACTATTGGCGGACTACTCGTTAAATAATAGTAAACTTATTACTAATACCTTCGTCTTTGGGTAAGGACCGTTGGCGGACTACTCGTTAAATAATAGTAAACTTATTACTAATACCTTCGTCTTTGTATAAGGACCGTTAGCGGACTACTCGTTAAATAATAGTAAACTTATTACTAATACCCTAATCTTTTTAGTACTATACTATTGTTCTCGTCTATCTTTCTCGAGACCTTAGCTTATATATCGTCTATTTTCTAAAAGAAGGTAGCTCCAAACGCGACGAATTCTATAGGAACGGATAGGCTATCGTAAGCCCTAGCGGTAGCCGCTTCTAATATAGCTCCGATAATATAGCTAATATCCCTCTTTTGTAGGTCTAATACCTTCGTCTTTATATAAGGACCGTTAGCGGACTACTCGTTAAACTATAGTTAAATATTACCGAAAAAATTCTAACCCGCCCGGATAGTCTATTGGTTTGAGTAGCTCTCTAAACCGCTTTATACTTAGCTACCCCTATACTCAACTAGTATTATAGGTATTTACTAGTAGGGGGGAGACTCGTATAATACGTATACCTAAGGTTGTCCTAATATAGAGTTAGGCCCCTCTCTAGACCTAGTAGTAAGGTTTAATATCTTGGCTAGCTACGAGCTTATCCGGGGGATATATCCTCCACTTTTTTAATATTCTTTTTTACTATAACCGTTACTAGGAGACTACTAGAAGACTACTAGTAATCTTAATCTATAATTAACTTAATAATAACGATAACTTTTTGTCTCTACTATAGTATTATTATATTGATATTATATTATTATATATTTTAGTTAAATCTATTTTTAAGTTTATATTTTCGTTTGAATATTTAATAAATTTATTCAATTCTAACTAAAATAAATATAGAGTATCTATCTAGCAATAGAATTATTTTAAACTATATCTATATATTAATTAAGTATATATAAAACGATCTATTATACTAGAGAATATTTATTTCAATACTAGTTACTTGTTGTTATATTACTCCTCCCTTTTATCTATATACGAAGATTCTTATCTCTATTAATAAACTTAGTCTAGTAGATTTACCTCTATATATATAAAAACGTATACAGCTAGTATACTTAGAAAATTCAATTCCTTTACTACTAATAGACCTCTCAACCTATATACGCGAAAGACTTAACTATTACTCCTACTTAAAATAGCTTCCTCGTCCTCCTCTCCTATCGTTCCTCTAGCCTCGGACTAACTATCAATTATAGGCAAAGACTAAAATATTTACTAATAGACTCGATCTAATACCGAACAATTCATAACCTAGTAGTCTACTATAACCTAGTACCGGGGATAAATACGTTAGAAGAAACTAGAGATTCCCCGCTTTAAGACTAAAAGAAGGGCCGTAAATTAGTAGTACTTTAATTAAGGTACTTATCGTAGATTAGGTCATCCGAGAATTGTCTATTAAAGATACGGTATCGATCTAAAATATACTTAGAAGGACGGAATATCTATAATAAGTATCTATATACGGACGGAAGGTTATAAAGCAGCCGCTTCGCGAAAGGGCTTAGTATAGCTAATAGTCGAGGAAGGGTTTCTAGCGGGGGTAAGACTACTAGGAAACTACTAGGAAACTCTAAGGCCTTACTATAGAAACCTTAGAAAAAATAAGTAAGAGAAGAACGCGCTTTTAGTAGTAATCTCCTACCCTATCCCGCCAACTTCGATAAACAACTAATCCGAATAATCGTCTCAAATAAGTAGTCTTTAACTATTATTAATAATTTGGAGTTCTTACGCCTTCTATACTACTTAGGTAAAGAGTTTAAACTTCCCTCGTCCTCTACTATTACGAATAGGGTCCTCAACTTACGTATTAAGTTAGAGGAGTCTATCCGTAAACGTCTCCCTCTAGTACCTTAGAAAGTCTCTATTATTCTTAACGGATGGTCTATACCGCGGAGAGATAGATACCTTGTAATCAAAGTCTACTAGGTAGGTAATTAGAAAATATAGGAAGTATTAATCGGATTTAAGCCCTATTAAGGCGCTTATACTAGCGCTAACCTTACGAAGATCGTCGTTTTACGACTAAACTACTTTAATATCTTCGAGAGGGTTATAGCTTTTACTACGGATAACGCGTCGAATAATAAAATAATAGTATAATCCGTTAACCTATATATCGAGAGACTATACGAATAGACTAGTATCGATAACGAGATTACTCTATACCCCTACCTTACGTACGTTATATAACTTAGTTATAATAGTCTTCTTACCGATATTAAGATTCGACCAAAGAAGGAGGAGTTGATTAAGAACTAGAAGGAAGATAAGGAGAAGGCGGCTATAGCCTTAGTAAGGGGAGAGATCCTAGCTAATACCGAGCGAGGTATAAGTCTATTCTAGAAGTCCCTTAGTAGTCCCCTAGTAGTTTTACGTATAGCTATTACTAACTTCCGACCCCTAGCTACTATATACTATTGCTAAGATACGTTAGATTACGATCTTTATTAACTTAAGCGAGGTACGATAGCGTACGTTTTAGGCTATCTAATTAACTTAGTACCGAGGGCTCTATCCTACCCTAGAGCCTATTCGGACTCTTCGCGCAATTCAAGATATTAAGACGAGATAGGACTCTACCTTCTAAATACTTATAAGGCTTATAACGCTAAAGGAGCTAAGCGAAATATATACGAAGTAGGATTATACGTATCTTTCCCTTAGCGAGGACGAATAGGGCTAAGTTAGATACCTTATTACTATTCTCCGTCCTTTCGCCGTATTTATATAGTAGATTGGTATAACTTATACTCCTACCCTCTACCTCGTCTTCGATCTCTATAATCGCCTCTTAATATACTTTAAAACCGTAGAGGAGATACTTTGTAACAAGTAGCGTAACTAGAAAAGGGAGATTAATAAGGTATATAGTAAAGTAAGGGATAAGCTTAAGGTCTACTATAGTATAACTAGTAATATATAGGCGGGAAGGCTATTTAGTATAGTAATACTCCTCAACCCTCGTTATAAATACGATACCTAGTTACGTCCGGAATAGGCCCCCTTAGAAGAAGACTTATTTAACTAGTAGGAAAAGTACTAGAGCTATCTAAAGGAACTCTACGATCGTAACTATATATATCGTACCCCTACCTAGCGTCGCCTCGTAGTACTATCGCGACTATAACGGAGAGAGGAGAGGTCTATAGATTCTATACTAGAAGAGTTAGATATAGCGCGCGGTCCTATACCGCGAGTAATAGTAGCTACTAGACCAGCGAGGGAGATAATTCTAGATAGAGAGAAGGAATTTAATAACTATCGTATATAGAGTAAGTATCTTCTAGTAGTCTCCTAGTAGTCGCTAATACTTCTTAGATAAAGTAAACCTAGCTTTATAAAACCTCTTCGACTATTAGAGAACGATCGAGCTACGCTTCCTACGTATTACTATACTAGCGAAAGACGTCCTCTATATCTAGGCGGCCGGTATTAGTATTAAACGTGAATTTAGTATTATACGTAACTTTAATACTAATAACAAGACCTACAGCCTAGCTATTCTTGGCGTATTAATAGTAAGTAATTATAAGTAGAGTATAAAGGATCGGATCGAGGTATACGACTATTACTCTCTCTATATAAGAGAGAATCAAGTCTATACTAAAGAGGTCGAGACTAAGCGTTCGGAGAATACTAATAATACTAGTTAGTTTCTAAGGGATATAGTCTATATAAGGGATATTAGTAATGACGAGGATACTACTAATCCGGATAATACGCTATTTAATAAGAATAAGGATAAGGAGAATAGATTTATTCCTTAGCTAATAGAGGGTAGGGTTGAGGAAGATAAGGAGGGCTTATTATAGTAATAACTTATAGTTATTAATAGTATATAGGATCGTATTCTCGGTCGCGCGAGGTTTTCTTACTACCTTTAAGCTAAAAACGCCCGTACCCGTAGTCGTAGTAGTCGAAGTAGTCGTAGTAGTCGTAGAGGTTAGGATACTACTAGTAGTACTACTAGTAGTACTAGTAGTTATACTAGTAGTCGTACTAGCAGCTGTCTTAGTAGTTATATTAGTAGTATTACTCCTTCTTTTATTCGTTGTAGTTATCTAGTACTATCTAGGATAGCTTCTAACCTAGGCCCTATAGTAGAGGAGATAAGGGTAGCTAATCGTACTACGTATAATAGTACTAATAAGGATGAGGAGGGGAATATAAATAAGGATAAGAATAGGGATATAGATAAGAAGAGTAATAATCCGGTTCGGGTAATACGTAGGCGTATACGTAAGTAGTATAGTATAGAGATAACTAGCGTTCGGGGTAGGTATTAGTATTGAATAGAGATCTCGTCTTAATCTTAACCGTGCCTTTATAACTATATAACTACTAGGAGACTACTAGAAGACTACTAGAAAGACCTAAAGTTAACTAAGATATATAATAATTCTAGGACTACCCCTTCTAGTTAGTATAGTTATTACTTTGGTTATAATAGTATAGCGCTATTATATAATTAGGGTTACGAACCGTCAGGTTGAAATAGTTCGAGTTTTTACTTTTATAAAAAACCTAACCCGAACCCAACCCGAACCGTTAAAAGATAAACCGGACCCGGACCAAACCGTTTAGACCCGAACCGTTCCCGGTTTAGGTTTCAACCCTTAAAACCTAACCCGAACCGTACCGTTAGGGGCCCTATTTGGGGCGCGGGCTACTTTATAGTCCTTACTAACTACCAAAACCTAGAATACTTTATAAAGAAGTAGAAGCTATCCGAACGCTAGGCGCGGTAGGTAGAGACCTTAATAAGATATAAGTTCTCTATAGTCTATCGGCTAGGGGCCGAGGCCGTAGTTTCTAACGCCTTATCCTAGCGCGACTAGGACGGCCTAGTCGAGGCTAACTACGATTCCTAGGTTAAGTAGCTCCTCCCCGCGGAGAGCCTTACTAAGTAGACGTAGGCCGCGCTATTTACTATAGAATACGGTAGGTTCGACGGATTCCGAGGCCCCTTTAGGGAGGAAAAGCTAAACCTACTCTAGAATAACCTAGCCGTAAAAGATACTACGTACTAGAGCGTCTTCTAGGCCGTATAGGACGGACTCCGTATAATTCCTACCGGACTTAAACTCAAGGTCTAGATAGATAACTACCGGATCGACAGCTAAGGGTTACTTTAATATAGAGGGAAGCTCTAGGTACCTAGCGCCCCTTTTATATTAGATACCGACCGGAAAGGCGCGGACTCTACTACTATTAAGATAGACGCCCTACGAATAACGCTAATCTAGAGGTACTACGACTCCGCGGTCTCCGGCTATCCTAGCTAGGAAACCTTAATCTCCGGTATAGCCCGAGACTATTACTAGCCGCTCCTCTCCGCCTACGTACGGCGTTTCCTTAAAAACTATAACTTATATAGATATAATAAGATATAGCGGGCCTTAAGGGCCGGACTCCTATAACCGCTCCTAGTCCCCAACTAATTCTTTACGGAGATCTCTATAGACTTTATAACTAAGTAGCTAGATAGCGAGGGTTATACTAATATATAGGTTATTAAGGACCGGCTTAGTAAGACCGTAGTATTTAAGGCGATATCTACTACGAATACGGAGAACTACGCCTAAAGATTCCTAGAGTACTAGGTACGCTACTACGGCCTCCCCCGTACAATTACTAGTAACCGGGGTAGTAACTAGACTAGGAAATTCTAGAAACGACTATATATACTTCTAGGCGTAGAGCGTCGACTTAGTAGCGCCTACTACGCGTAAACGGACGGAGGCCCTAAGCGTATAAACTAGGAGCTCTAGGCCTACTTACGGAACTATATTAACTTTATATAATCTAACTAGAAGAAGTAGCTCCCCGCGGTACAACTAGCGGTCAACGGTCGATTCTATACTAGAATCGGAATATCGCTTTTCTTCGCTACCTATAGTTACTACGCCCCTTCTCTAGTTACTCTATAGGAGGACCCCGCCAACTATCGCCTACTACTAGCGGAATAGCGCGCGGAGGCCTTCGTAAAGAAGCTAAAGGACGTAATAGATATATACTAGACCTTAATAGCCGCATCTAACTAGTAGTAAGAGGAGGCTACTAATAAGACTAGGTAGACCGCCCCGAAATATATAGTAGGCAATAAGGTTTAGCTTAGCCTTTGGAACTATAGTAGCGAGAGACTAAAGAAGAAGCTAGATACCCGCTAGGCGAAATATATAGTCGCCGAGATTATTAGCCCGCTCTCTATTCGATTAGAAGGAATCTCTAAGGGTATCTATCCTATCTTTTACCCGGACCTCCTACGACTAGTATTATAAGAGGATCCTCTACNGTATAAGGAATAGGCCGTAGAGGAGATTCTCTACGCTAGAACGAAGTCTAGAAAGCGCTAGATTCTAGTAAAATAGTACGGTTTCTATAACCCTACTTGGGAGCCCCTCGAAGAGATAGAGGGCGTAGAGGCTATAGACGTCTTCGAATAAACCTACGGTAGTACTCGCTCTAATAATAGCCTACGCAACAAGTAGGATACTAGCCGACCTAAAAGAGGCGGTCGCTAGCTATCCTAATAATAATCTTACGAAACGTAGTCTTTCCTCTCTTAGATTTTATAGCTTACTTTTCTTTTTACTTACTATAGTATAAAAAATTTTTTTTTTAGTTTATTCTCTATCCGATAAGGATAGCTCGATTTCTAAGCGAAAATAAACGGCCTCCGGCCTACGCAATATTATTATAAAAAAAAAGAAAATCTCCCTATCTCCTACCTAATTCTACTCTCTAGAGAGGTTATTATAGTAGGAAGAGCGTTAGTAAGGTAAAAGCTAGATATTATTATCCGCCGTCAATAGGATCTTATAATTAGATAGAATAATAGAGTAGAGGAAAGATTAGATAGAAGTAAATATATAGATAAAGATAAGATAAAAGGTCTCAAATATACTACTCAAAAGACTATAGTATAAAAGGTAGTATAAATATATATTGTTGGGTTTGTTCTTGAATATTAGATAAATACTAAGTCCGTCCCTTATATACTAGCCCTATAATAGTATATCCCTACTATATTCTTACTCCCCTTTTATAGTTGTGTCGTCCCTTGATATAATAAGACTAATTATCGCTACTAATAAAAGAAAAACTTATCGCTACTAATAAAAGAAAGAGTATCAACCTTAAGTACTAGTACCTACCGTACTAGATAGACCTTTACTATTATCCTGACCTTCTACCTTATTGTTACTATTGCTATCAATATCCTTAAGTATATCGTCGAGATCGCGTTTATTCTATTCTATTATAAAGTACTAATCTAGTTTAGCGATTAGTCCGCCTTTACGGAAGCAATATATAAAGAAACTCGTCTCGCCGAAGTAATATATCTCCTACTCAATAAATGCGGTAAACTTGTTAGTAATTAAGTTCGTAATCTCGGTTTCCTATCTATCGATAATATCCTTAAAATAGCGATTATCCTTAATAACTCTCTTAACTTGCTTAATAATATTGTAGTTATCCTACTAGAGACGACCAATTAGTACTTATACGATTAGCTCGACTAAATATAGTATAATATACGAAGGAAAAGGATATAGCAACTTGCTATAGTTAACGGAGTAACTAGATAGAGACGTAGGTCCAACCTAGAGATCGCGATACGCCTTGGTAAGCTCCTCCTAGGTACCGCCTTTAGGAATCTCAAGTGTCGTATAATCTATCTTAATACCGTAGTACTAGGGTAATATAGTTAGACGAATACCATCTACCTTTCCTACTAATCTATAGAAGTTTAACGGATAGGTAATACGGATAGTATAGTCGGCTATAATCTAAGGCTAAAAGTCTACTCTAAATCGCTCTATATAATTACTATTCTATATCTTTAGAAGGATCTTCGTAATATAACTATTACCAAGAGGGACTCCGGCTAGCTTATTTATATCCTACTATATAACTAAGTTGTCCATCTTATATATTGTCGGAACGTACTAGGTATAGTTATTAGTAGTCTCTCTAAATATAGTTAGACTACCTTGAATCTAGTTCGTACCTTTATTTGATTCGATAGTATCCTTGATATTGATATCGATATAACGGAATACGATGTTATTACCTTTTCTAGTCGTCTTGGCGTAGTAAGGGTAAGAGATTAGCTAGAATCGACGATCTAGACAAAGCGCAACATATCGAGCCTAGTATCTAATAGATTAGCGTATTGCCTACTAGGTAATACTATAGTATATAGTTCGGTTCTATCCTAGATTGTTCTTCCTATTAACCTTGCGTAAATACTAAATATAGTATACTAACTCGATCTTAGTAATATCTTTAATAGTCTAGAACCGACCTGTCTATTATAAGTCGTCGGGAACGTTCTTGAAGTACTTGATACTATTAATCTTTCTATTAAATAAAGCCTCCTCCTTCGTCTAGTACTTAAAAATACTCTTGTTTAGAATACTACTATCGCGGTCCTAGTCTTCAAGGTCGCTCTTTGTCTAGATTTGATTGCGAAAGGTTTCGTACTCTTTAGGACTTATAGTATTCTTCTTAAAAATATTAATATCAATTGGCTTGTAAGCGTAGATACTAATATAGTTAGAATAAATAGACGGGCGGTTACCTATACGGAACTACTCAAACTTATCGCGTGAAGTTATAAACGTAACTAGATTCGTATAGATTGCCTATTCTACTAGCCGATTAGTAAGAACTAATATCTTACCTTCTCGTATCTAAAGTACCGCCTAGCCTATTATATATCGTAAATAGTTCTAGTACATCTCGTCTTTAACTATAATAACTATCTTTATAAACTTCTAAAAGTTATCTAGTATCGAGCGCTTGATTATTACCTTCTTAACCTTCTTACCGAGGTCTATATATCTAATATCGCCAATGCGTGTCTAACTAACTATAGGTTTCTTTAGAAGGATACTTAGACAAACCTTATTAGCCGTAGTACTATAAGTATAAGTATCTTTAGTAAGCCTAGTATCTTTAACGTCCTTCTCTTTATCTATAGGTCCTATATTATCTTTATTATACTCCTTAGGAGACTTCTACCTACTCTTGCCTTTAGATCGAGTAATATAAGACGTATTATTATCTTCTCTAAACTCTTCCTTATTCTACTAGTCGAGTTCCTTTATCACTTCTTTAAGGACATTGAATTGCGCACCGTAAGCCGATCCTACGTTAGACGAGGGAGATGAAAGCGCTAGATCTAATAACTATTAACTTATAACGGAAGTTGAAGTTACCTAAGAATATTCGCGGAAAGGATCGTTATTATACTAACCGATCTCCTTCGGACGTACAAGATACTATTAAAGTTAGGTTGTAGTAATCGGTAATAAATACCTAGGATAATAGACTCTACTAAAGTCATCCTAGTTAACGTCCTTAGAATACTTGTCGTAAACTACTCGCTTAATCTCTTCGCCCTTTTCGATACTAATAATACTAACTAGACCTACTATATCTAATTACTATAGTCTTAATAAGTTTCGGGATCGTACGATTATTAATAGACGATAATAGATTACTACGCTAAGTATCTCAAGTACGGTTTGAATTAGAAGTTCGATTACTAGCTTAAGGTATAATTAAAGTCCGATAAGTAAGTTATAGCTAAGTTAGAACTTAGCGGTCTATAGTATTATACTATCCCTCCTATTAATAAAGAGAGGAGACTACTTATT
>QWZN01000437.1:0-13727 GCA_003693225.1 Venturia aucupariae
ATAGTCTATAGTATAACGTATACGGAGAAACTATTTTCTAGTAGACTAGCTAGAAGTACTATAGAACTAGTAGTTCTAGTAGTTTTGCTCTAGACTAGATAGATCTAGTATGATATACTTTTCCCAACGTAGTAGTCTAGTAATATTAAGAAGTAAAAAATCTTTTTAGATCTAATTAATATTAGTAAGAATTAAATAGATTTTTAGTAAAAGAAAAGACTCTAAGAAGCTTAAAAAAGAGAGTAAATAACTTATAGTTTTATAAACTATTAAAGAATATAGTTAAAAGATACTTTAATAGTACTTTAGAAAAAAGGTTTATAAACTATATAAGACTTATTATCTTTTCTATATATAGTAACCTAGATTTTTAGGATATATAACCTATTCTAGGCTTCGAGACTAGTTAGATATTAGTTAGATATTAGTCTAGTACTAAGCTAGGTTACGTACTATAGTACGTATAGCCTTAGCTTTATATACGTAGATATCTTATTATATAGATATAGGAGAGATTCCTCTCTAGTATTTACTCTAAATATATATATCTAACCTCCTTTCTCTCTTAATATATCTATCTATATAGTATCTACTATATATTCTTATATAGATATAACTAATATAAAATAAATACTATTATAAATAGCCTAGTCGATATAGTTAAATCTAATTTATCTAAGTTACTCTACTATTTTTTAATATAAACAATCTATAGTTAAATAAGCTCTAGTAATAATAATATACTTTAGACTAGAGAATAGATCCTAGTTAGAGATTTAGAGAGTATCTATTTAAAGTATAGATATAATTTTAGTATAGAATATTTCTTATACTATATATATTCTCCTAGAGAAGCTATTAATAGAGCTTATAAAAGTATTTCTAAGTGAATAGAGAGATAGTAAGAAAAATAGTAGTCTTTGTTGAATTCTTCTATATATAGCTAATATAGTATATAATTACTCTCTCTTTCTATAGTAGGGAGAGTTTCTTTAGTATATCTACTATATACTAGACAAGCTTAGAGATTAGAACTAATCTAGGCTAGTATAATAAGAATAAATTTCTTTTATTTAAATATATTAGATACTTTAAAGCTATTAAGAGCTTTAAAACTTCAAATTCAAACTTAATACTCTATTCTATTATATAAGTCTTTCTAACCGTATTACTCCCTTATAAGCTTAGTAATACTTAGACTACTACTATCTATTCTTATTAGCTCGTTCTATATAAATAAAGACGTTGGCCGTTCTACTATCTATTAGCCAAACGAGAGATATAAGCTAGATAAGAGTTTTAAGATAGTTTTCAAATTAAGTCTATCTAGAAATATACTATTTATAAAATTTAAAAGAAAATCGAGCAAGTCTATTCAAAAAGTAGTAAGAAGGAATATTTAATTTAGAAAATAAAAATTTATTTCTAACTTCAAGTCCTTAAATTCTCTTCTATTTATTTAATAAATAATAAGAGTTATACTAGATATATCTTATTTCTAAATTCTAGATAAATAGATATTATAATAGGAAAGTTATTAAAAATCTCTCGCCTAACTAGAAGCTTTTATTTAGCTAGTAGATATATATAGGAGCATAGTTCTATCTATTATAGTATAATATAAATAAAGAAAAATAGATAGAATATAAACCTAGAGTATTATCGAGCTTATAAGAGAGTAATATAGTTACCTCTAGAGAGTAGAAAACTTTGGTAATATCTTATAATTCTTTTAATTATTTTCTTTATTCTTCTATACTTATATATCTATTAAACTCTTTCTTTTAGATAAATCTTCTCTATTAAGAATAGTATAGAGTTATATATATCTAAGTCTTAATAGTCTTACTTATAGTAGATATAAATACTTTTAGTCCTCAACTTACTAGCCTAAAATAGTATATTGAAAAAAGTTATAGTACCTTAAATATTTCTAATATAGTTTTCTATTATTTGTTAGTATTTTCTTTCTAGTTTTTACAATAGCTTAATCTAAAGAATAAAATAATAATAGTATACTAGTTATAATTAATTACCCGAATATATAAAAATAGAGCTAGATTCTTAGTTCTAATAATATATACTATTGTTGGTTCTACTCTATAGAACTAGGGTAGAATATAGTATACTACTATAGTTGTAGTACTAGCTTAGTTAGTAGCAAAGAGAGTTATAAAGAAATATAGACTAGTAAAAGATAATAATAATAGATTACTAGTTTAATTAGTTCTAGTAGTAGTTCTATATTTCTCTAATTACCTAGTAATTAAAGGTATATATATAGTCTATATCTAACCCCTAAGCTTATATATAGTTCTTTACTATTACTATAAGCTATAATTATATTACTATATTTTATTATATATTATAATCTAGATAGCTAGATAGCCTAGACTATCTACTATCTACTAAGATAGTACTACTTACCTTTTACTCTAATATCTATATACCTTTCTATATAGTAATATTATGATTATAATATCTTATATTTATAAATCTTACTAAGGTCTATCTTAGAGTATAAGATAGTACTCAGTACCTATTAATACCTTTATATAAATACTAGTAGTTTTTCTTTTATAAAAGAAGACTATTATCCTATATCTAGATTTTATCTAGACTTATCTATCTACTATATATGTATTCAAGTTTCTTCTCTAGTCAAATCCCTTTCTATCTTTTCTATATTACCCTAGGTCTATATTATTATTATATTAATAGTTAGATTTTTATCTTACTATCTCAAATAACTTCTAAATTATCTTTCCTTCTAATAGCTAGGTTATATATTTATCTTCGTTCTTTTTAGTTCCTAAATACTAATTAGTTCTTTCTATTCCCAACTTCTATAGTTCTATAGCATCGAGGGGATAACGGTATAGAGGCTTTTATTTAATCTTTATCTCTTACTTGTTAAAGGTCTAGTAATAAGAGGTAGAACTTAGTTAATAGTACTTAGATTGAGCTTAGTAGGTATTACGTAATTAGGAAAGGTCTTGGTACTAGATATATATTTTAGAACGGGAGACTTAGACTTAGACCTAACTATCGAATTCATAGTCTAAGTAATACTATAGTTATTTTACTATTAGGGGTTTTAAATAGTCTATTAAATCTTCTTTTCTCTCTATAATTCTTATCTTATCTTTATATTATATACCTGTCCAAAGATCCTACTACCTTTTACTACTATATAATAGCTAAGCGGCTAAAGTTAATAATAATCCAAAGCTAGATTACTATATTTATCCCGGCTACAATATTTATTCTTTTAGCTTTTTAGTTCTATAGAAAAGCTATAATTGACTTTTCTTTTAACTTTATAACTTCTATTCTAGCCTCTATTTACTAATATAGAAACTAGGTATTTCTTTCTATAACTATTTTAATTATTGTATTATAATATTAATAATCTTTTATTCTTATAATCTTGTAGTCTTCTTACTAATTATATTCAAAATAGTAATAGCTATTCATAGGCCTAGTTCTAATAGTACTAAGGTTCTTTCTAGTATTAATAGTTTTTAGGAATCTCCCTAAGATCTTATTAATTTACCTATAGATCTCCCTCTTAGATATAGGAGATCCTATACTATCCTAGAGTATATTTATCTTGATAATAAAATTAAAGAGAATATTACTATTTTATACTTTAAACCTTAAGAGCTTAAGAAAATTTAGACTTATATCTAGATATATACTATAGTAAGGCGCTATGATCTCTTAGTAAAGAATATAGCAAATATAGATAGTTTATTCCCTGCTCTCTTATAGTTATATAGGGCTAATAATATTTTTAATAGGTTGATTTTGGAATACTTATAATATCTAGATTCTAATAATAAATAGGGCTTTAGAAAGAATAAGCCTATTAGTATCTTCAAGTTCTTTAAGAGCAAGAATAGTTAGACTAATAATACTAGTAAGAGCTAAAGTTATTATAGGGAGAACTTCCTACTTGCTTCTCTAAGTTCTATAGGTTTCTATACCTACAATAGGAGAAATCTTACTTTTATTAACTATTAGCTCTTGGTATATCTTACTATAGGTATCTAGTCGAGGGCGTATTGTCCTTCAATCTATAACTAATCTTAGATAATAAGAGGTTCTTTCTTTTATAGTTATAGTTATAAAAATACCTATCTAGCTTAGTTGAGTATAGAGACTATAAGTATCTTTAGTAGATCTAGAAAGTATATTAGCTATATATTAGGTAGTAAGTATTTATCTATATCTTTTCTATTATATCTACTACTGTTTCTATATAAATAATAATATAGAGTAGGATTATTATAAGCTTAGAGATCTTAATACCCTTTTAGAGTATAAGAATAGAAGCTTTATAGTTAGTAGAGTAGTTACTTAGAAGATCCTTAGGTACTTTCTCAATAGCTAGTAGATTAATAATAATAAGTCTAAGTAGTAGTCTATTATTATAGTTCCTTTGATAATATCTATTCTATTTCTTATAGACTATAGAGGTTACTAGCTTATTTCTTCTAGAGGTTTAGTATTACCATTTAGTTTTTCTATATCAATTATAATAATATAGTAATTCTAGCTAACAATTTCTCTTCTTAGTAAAATAACTAAAGTAGCTATACTAAGGCTTAGTATTAGACTAAAATGAAATGAATAATTCCTATAAACTACTATATAGGCTAACTATATAATACTAGATAAGTACTAGTATTTAATATAGTATCTTCTTATCTACTCTTTTTCTATAGCTACCAGCCTTTTTACCTATCCTTAGACTCTAGTTATAATTATATTATCAGAAATTAGGATAGAAAGTACTAAGTTTGGATCTTTTTTTATCATAGTATCTACTAGGCTTTCTCTACTATTAATCTATCTAACTTTACTAATCTCTCTCTTCTTATAAAATTGTCTTAGAGCTATAATATTAAATATAAGTCTCTTTTTCCTAGTTATTACTAACTTTATAAGGTATTTGTACAAGAAATATAATTCTATATAGACTTTAATCCTAATATCTAGTAGTTTATATATTTTAAGAATCTAGCTAATTATAGATATAATAATAAAATCTTTATTAACTCTATTACTTTTTTTCGATACTAGAATACTTCTAGTAACTCTTTTAGCTTCAATAGAAGTCTAGTTTTAGCTAGTTAGATCTTTATTATTAGTAAATAATCTATCTTTAAAGATATAAATACCAGATTTCCTAAGGTTAAAAGAGATATAGATAAATTCTCTATCTATATTTTCTTATTACTATTTAAATCTCTTGTTAAGTTTTCTTAAGATTATTCTTTTCTAGTTACTAAAATTTTATAGCTATAGAGAAGTTAAGGAATATTTCTAGCTAGTAGATTAAAATAATATATACTCTTCTTACTTATTATCTAATATATTTATCTCTTTAGATATTCTTAGGTTAATTAGTATAAATAATCTTAATCTTCTCTCCTTACTTTCTCTTAGTAATAGTAAGGTCTATATTATCCTTTTTAATATTATAGATATATTAAAAATAAGCTCCTTTCCTTATTCTAGGGAGCTAACTAGTTTAGCTATAAATTCTACTTTTTTTTCTTTTAAGCTCTTCTTGCTCAACAAAGTCCTATTACTAATAATTAATATAATATTAGTCTATATTATAGTAATACCAAATTTCTTCTCTGTAGAGATTATAAGATATAGAGAATATATAGAGAATTCTATATTAAGTTTCTCCTTATAGTACTTAAAGTATAGATAAGACTAATAGAGCCCTATTCTAGAAATTCTATAGAGTAGCTTAATAATCTTTATTATTATATCTAGCTCAAAGTTATCTAAAAGTTCTTTTAGAAAGTATATATAAATATTTCTAAAGAGGTTTATCTCTAACTATATATAAGCTTAGGTAATATCTCTTAGGAATATAAATAGTTCTTTCTCTATATTATTATTATCTATACATTTATTTATTAGGGATAGGATTAGAGATAATAAGAGTCTTTAGCTTACTCTTTAGATAGTTAGTAACTAGTAGAGAATAAATCCTTTCTCTCTATCTATAAAGCCTTAAATTACTAACTTCTTAGCTTACTAATTACTAAGTTCTTAATCTCCCTAATTAGTCTTAAAGGAAGTATTCTATATCCTAGGATATATAGATTCTTAATAAATTCTATAACTTTTCTAATAATTAGAGCCTTAAGGTCTTCTAAGTCGAATTACCTATATAGAGGTCTAGAGACTATAATCTTATCTTCTTTTCTTAATATAGCTATAAGTTCCTTATAATGTTTTTCTTTCTTAGATAGGAACTATATATTTACTAAGAATTTTATAAACTTTACTCGTATTAGTCTATATAGGATAATAACTGAAGAATATATTTCTATAGGTTAGCTATTTAGAATCTAGATAAGATATTCTTTATCTTGGCTAAGTAGAGTTTGGTTGAATAGAGGTTAGCTCTCTAGAACTAAACTACTCTATATAGGTCTAGTACTTCTTCTAGGTAAAAGTATATCTTAATTCTAGTCTTATCTTTAGTCCTAGTTTTAGTCCTAGTCTAGGTACTAGAAGAGATTATATCTATACTCTTTACCTATTTATCTATCTTTATTCTACTCTATCTCCTACTCTCTATCTTAGTTCTTCTATTTTTTATCTTCCTATATCCTAACTATAGTAAGAGTAGAGAAAGTTCTCTTTTGCTATCCTATTACTTCTTTCTTTAATAAAAGTATAGGCTGACTAAAATACAAATTCTATAAGCTCCTTGGAAGTAATTAACTCTAAGAAGCTAAATCTAAGGTTGGGAATTATTTCTTTATATAGAAGGTCTATTATATAAGATTTCTAAGGTTACTAGGGCTTTGGACTCCGCGTATAGATATGTTTATATTTCCTAAAATAGTAGAAAACTAATATTCTAGTTAGTATTTCAGATTTAGATATTCAATTAGAAATTAAGGTAGTCTATTTTATCCTAGCTGTTTGGATATAGTAGATTAAGTTTTTAGGTATAATAAGCTATCTTACTAGTAGCGTTTATATAGATAGTAACCTTGTAGATCTATAGTAATAAATAACTACTAATTAGTATTAGTATATCTCTATAGATCTTATTGAGTATATAGGTTTGAGTTGATATTAATAGTAAAAGATAAAGAATAAAAGTAAAAAATGAAGCAAAACTTGGTATGTAGTAAAGATATCATAATTGTAATAATAAACCTATAAGTAGTCTTATAGGTCATAGCTATATACTAATACTACTTAATTACTACTATAATATATAAGTAAAGTTAGTAGGTAGGAATAACCTTGCTCCAAAGTTATACCCAACCTCTATCTATATATATTATTATATAGAGGAGTATTATCCAAATAACAATTCTACTAACTTTTAGCCTAGTACTTACCAAAGTTGTCTAATACTATTAATAAGAGGTAATATTTATATTCTAGTTATAAATACCTGGAAATACTAGCTTCTAAACGTCTAGATAGGTAGGTTTATAATAATTAAGACTATCTTAGCTCCTATATTTTTTGTTACTAATAGATAGGTTTGGTATAACAGTTCTATTATTCTCTATTCTCTATAATTGCGTATTTAAGAGGGTATTAGTAATATCTAATTAAGTATAGTAATTAGTACTAATATTAGACGGGGAAATAAATACAGGCTAGGCTGGAGTATATCTAGACTAGGCCTAGAAATTAAGAGGTATATTACTTGCCTATATTATATATCTATCTAGTAAAGAAGCAAACCAAAAAGGTTTAATACTCTATCTATTAATCTTAGGATAAGAAGTTAGGACGTAATTAGTTCTACTCAACTATATAGAGTTAGGAAAGATATTACTAATCTAGTTCTTAAGTTATATAAACTCCTTTTTTTCTTTCTCCAACTTAACTATTACTAGATTAATATATTCTATAATTATATAGGGAATGATATTTCTTAGTATCTCTACTACGTTAAGCTATTGAAGGATTACTAGAGTTTTAGCTCTAAGATATAGTATAGCTAAAGGTTTCTTTTTAGTAATAGACTTATTGGGTCTTAAAACTATTCTTTTAATAACTCCTAGCTATATTTTATCTTAGATAATAATATATTTAGTCTCAAGTATTATCTTACTAATATTACTATATATAGTATAGACTTAAGGAATAACATTAAGGGTTAATTCAACCTATTTATATACGTCCTCTAGTAGGCCGCTAAGAAAGATCTTATCTATAGAGAAACGGGTTACCTTGTTACTTTTAATTATAATAGTATAGTAAGTCTAAAATTCTTTGATAAAACCTTAAGTATCTAGTTTCTTAGTAAAACTCTAGATAGTAAGTTATTCTGAATAGATAGGTAGAAGTTTCTTTTTATTAACAATTATTAGTAGTAATATACTCCTTACCGAGTACTTTATAGTTCTTATTCTAATAGCTATTGTAAGTCTTAATATTTTATAGATTGTTAGACTTAATACTTCAACTTCTAGGCTAAATATAATAATTTCGAGTAATAATCTTATAGGTCTTAAAGTATCTTTAAAGTAAATAGAAAGCCTATAATATCTTTACTATCAAATTCTTTATTTAGTATAAGAGTATAGTTCTTAAGAGTATAGAGCTTAGACTTCTAACTATTATTATTAAAGGTAAACTAATCTCTTATAGCTATAATAAGCTTCTCTATATCCTTACAAGTTATATAGTAAGACTTTAGACTTATAGTAGTATCTATAGACTTAGTAGAATTGAAACTAGTAGAGTTAATAGATATAGAGATTCTACTAGTAAAAGATATCATAGTATCTCTTTCTTATTGTTTGATTTATTAATTAGTTAGGTTTATAGGCGGTCCTGTATAAATTTTAGGAGAACTAATTTTACTTAAAGAAGTTTAGTATTACTTTCTATAAATAATTATAGAGAATAGTAGTACTTGTATTTTTATATTAGCTTGCTCCTTATAACTATATAGCGAGTAGATTCCTATATTAGCTAGTATAATGAATAACTTTGGGTATTGTTATATATTAGAGCTCTCTAAGTATTTTAGTATTATTATAATTTTTGCTTAGACCTATATCTAGCCTAGGCCTAAAAATAATCTTAGATATAGAACAATCTAGTAAATAATACTAGATACCAACTATTCTAGCAACCTTATTAAATCTATTCTTTTCAATTAAATAATCATTCTAATTCCTTAGTTCTTAGTTAAGTTCTATTCTACTTCTTACTAAATAAGTTCGAAAATAGTAGTATGGTTAAGTATTTGTTTAGTCTATATATAACGGATAAGTTTTGGTTATAGCTATAGCCGTATTAATACTTAAGTCCAAGAGGAAAGTTTATGATCCTAATAAGTAAAAGAATTATTCTAAAAAGTAAGCTAGATCCCTATACTTTAATAGCTACTAAGAAACGTCTTAATTATAGAGAAGTAACCCTAGTATAATCTCCCTTTCTAAATAGAATCTATATAGTAATATAGCTTTAGATTATTATTAGCTTCTACTACGTACCTACTTTATAGTAGTAAAGTTAGTAGAATCTTTAATTATATATATAATACAATAAATAAAAAAGGGATAAAAGAGAGACTGAAGCTATTTATATTATAGTAAGTTACTTATATTATATTACCTAGTACGTAGTTATTCCTTACTAACTGAATATATTATTACTTAATAAGCTCTAAGTCTACGTCTTATATTCTAATATATATATTCAAAGATAGATCTAGATCTAGACTAGTTACGTAATCTCTATAGAGTCTAGTCAAAGTATAATTAAATAAGTTCTATAACTTATTAATAGATCTTTAATAAGTAAGAAGTAATAGTAAGAAAACAGATAGTCTTTATATATCTATATCCTCTTGATAATAAAAATAATAGTCTATACTAATAGTCAAAGACTATAGATAGACTTAAGGGTTGGATAAAAACTATATATATATCTATAATTACTTAATTAGTAGGTTATTAGAGGGATATATTACTACAACTAGAACTAAGTAGTCTACTATTAATTTATTACTCTTTAGGCTTCTTATAATAGTCTCTTATAATTATTATATTCTATCTAGTTAGTATTTCTTTACTACTTAGTAGATTAGTACTATAGTTCTATCCTAGCCTCTATAGAGTAGAATTAATTATAGTCCCTAAAGCTTCTCTATAATTCTTTATTATATCCAAGTTTACCTTTATCTATAATTAATTTACTATTTCCAAGTCCTTTGATTCTTATCTATCTAGTTTTCTAGCTACTATAAATTATATTCAATCTCTAAATAGATACTAGGAAGAGATTTACCTAATCAATTTTTAGTATTAAATATATACTACCTAATATTGAGGCCTGAATATAGAAGAGTAATAGATCTAAAAACTCTAACTCTATTAATAGTCCTAGTAGATTAGTAGAAGATATATATTACAAGTAGATTAATCAATAATATAGATATAAAAGATAGAAATAAGGCTTAGGTTTTAGTAACTAGTATCTCTATTAATCTAATCAATTATAAAGAAAATAGTTTGAAAATTCTAGATCTTGATAAAGATAACAAAGGTATTAGTAATAAAGATAGATTTTAGATTATTAAGAATAAAGAGGTAAAGACCTTTTAGATAGAAAAAGTAGTTGATTTCTATAGCTCTCTATTATATTTAGTCCAAACTTAAAGTAGATACTAGATAAATTATAGAGGTAAACTAAATGTCTAATCTAATAATACTAATCAATATTAACTACTAGAAGACTATTAGAAAGATATCAAAGATAACTAGGTTATATACCAATTATAGAACTACTTTCTCTAGTTAGTATAGTTATTATATTTGCTATAATATTCTTAAAGTATTATATACTTATTACTTCTATCTATTAGATTCAAGTAGGCTACGTTTTTATCTATTTTAAGGAATCTAATCTAATTTAAGATAGATCTTTTCAAACTTAAGTCTAATCTAGACTAGTCTATTTGAATCTAATTTGTCTCTAGATTATACTCTAACCTCTAAAACTCAACCCAACCTATACTATTAGAGACTTTATATTTAGGTTATCTTATTATTTTATTTAACTATAGTATACTTAGAACTTATACTATAGATCGACCAAAAGACTTAGTTAAAGCTAGTAGTAGTCTAGTATATAAGTAACTAAAATTGAAAACAAAACCCTTTAAAGTAGTAAGATAAGCTCTATTGAATTTCTAGAAAGTACTTTTTATCTCGAGATAAGATTTTTGCTCAACTAGACTTTGAGAAAATAGAGTTTAAAGAGCGAGACCTTGAATAAGAAAATTGAAAATCTCTAAAGATAAAGTTTTAAGAAGACTAGAAGAGGCCTTAAATAGATATTATTAAAGTAATATTAAGTAGTATTAGTTCTACTCTATAGAACTAGAGTAGAATATAGTATACTTCTATATTTATAGTACTAGCTTAGCTAGTAGTAAAGAAGGTTACCAAAATTATAATATTAATAAGAGACTAGAATAAGAGCTAATAGAATAATAAACTACTAGTAGTTGACTTAGCTCTAGGAGTAGTTCTATATCTCTCTAATTGTCTAGAAATTGGAAAGGTATATATATATATATATAGTTTATTTCTAACCTTTAAGCTTAGATATAGTTTCTAGCTATTACTTTAAGCTATTATTCGATTTTTTATTCTACTATATATTATAATATAGATAGGTAGATAGTCTAGCTTATCTACTATCTATTAAGATATTACTACTTATTTTATTATTCTTATATCTTTCTATATAGTTATAATCTTACTAAGGTCTACCTTATATAGAGTATAATAAATTGAACTACTAGTATATAGACGTCTATATACTCTTAATATAATCTCTAAAAGCTATATACTTAATTTCAATATATAATTACTTACTACTTTAGCGCCTAGACTACCTAAAAGAAAGACGCAAAGGAGAGAGTATATTAATATAAAGTAGATACGGGTTGTCTTGGCCTAAAATCCCAAAGATAAGAATAAGAGCGTTAAAGTAATTACTTAGGTATCTAGAATAAATATTCTACCTTCTACCTACCGTAGTAAGGTAATAATAAGAGATCTTATAGAAGCTAAGGTATTTAGAATATAGAGAAGACTAGTTGTATTCTAGAATAGTATATATAAAAAACTAGTAAGATTAGATAGAAAAATATACTTATAAGCCTTTAAAGCGTTTATTATAGCGCTATATATATTAGTAAGGTACTAAGTAATATAGAAGCGTTATTAAGTAGCTATAAATAAGGTAAGCTATCTAAAGTAGATTACTTCCAGCCAATATTATAAAAAAATAGTTATAGGCTTCTAGAGCTAGATTTAGTTTCTAGATAAGATCTATTCTTAGAGTAAGGAGCTTACTAATACTTCTTAGTTTAAACTTAAATACCTAGAGTAGAAACAAAGTATTAATAAGACTTAGTCAGGCGGTACTTTAGATATTACTATATACGCGGCTAGTAGTATCTCCTATAATAGAAAGAGAGACCTTATATTCTATAAGGATCTAGTTAAACTATTAGAAAAAGAGCCTAAATAAAGCCTTTTTGGGCTTTATTAAGGTCTAGAAGAATAAATAGCTAAAAGAGAGTACAACTTCTAAAGAGAACTACGTCGGGAAAAGTATATTATACTTGGTCTATCTAATTCTAGCAAAACTACTAAAACTACTAGTTCTATAGTACTTCTATCTAGTCTACTAGAATATAGTTTCTTCTTGCACGCTATACTATAGACTATTTGGCTCTAATAGTCTAGACCCTACCTAGGCTCCTATTTTATAGGGCCTAAATAGGGGCCTAGGCCTAGAGGAAAGAATAGTAAGAGTCTTTATTACTACTTGAAAGAACTTAGAGAAATACTACTAAAATCTTAGAATCTATTATATTATAGAATATAATAGAGATATATACTATAAAATACCGCCTACGCGAAAGAATATAGGGTTTCGTACCTTAGAGTAAATAAGAAATATATATATATATAGTCGTCGTAAAGTTAGCTAGGATAAAAAATAAGCGAGGTTAAAGCTTTTACCCATGAAAACTTACGTTTTCTTATATATCCCTCTACGTATAATACCTATAGACTCTATAATTATTTATAGAGTAGTATATATCTATACTATAGCGTATTAAAATATTTAGTAATAATATTAAGTAGTTACTTAGAAACTCCTAAAAATACCTAGTTTTCTATAGTAAACTAGCTATAATAAATTTTCTAATAATTATAATTTTATAATAAGCTTAAATATAGCTCGTAGGTATAGTATCTATTTTCTATTAAAGTTTCGAAATCCCTAGGCTAACACGTGGCTAAAGAGAAGCGTAGGAAGATTATATATTTCTATAAATCTTCTATTTTTATCTTATATCCTTAATAACTTTTTAATATAGTAGCTATAGTCTTAAAAAGTATATTATTGAATTCCTCGCGTTTTTCTAATTTAGAAAAATATATAATATAACGTTATTCTCAAACTTTTTTTTCCAAGTCTAAGAATTTTTTTTAGATCTTAGATTGCTTAGTTATTATAAATACTATACGTATAAAACCTATAGAATCTAGTTGGCCTTTCTTTGGCCTATCTAGAAAAATAAAAAAAATAAAAAAAATAGTATACCTACTACTTCTACTACTTCTACTACTTCTACTACTTCTACTACTTCTACTACTTCTACTACTTCTACTACTTCTACT
>QWZN01000438.1:0-13705 GCA_003693225.1 Venturia aucupariae
AATAGATCTACTTTTGATTAGGTAATAGGAAATAGTAATACTATTATCTATTTATAACGTAGTTTAGATATCAAGATCCGGGTATTGAAGGATAAGGAGGGTAAGGTATTAAGATCCGGGTATTAAAGGATAAGGAGGGTAAGGTATTTAATATTATACTTGGCTTAACTAGGATAAAGGATAAGGAAGATATCTTTGTTAATTTATTATTAACGAAGGGCCTTGAGAATACTATACTAGATACGCTAGATACGCTAGATACGCTAGATACGCTAGATACGCTAGATACGCTAGATACGCTAGATACGCTAGATACGCTAGATAGGCTAGATACGCTAGATAGGCTAGATGCGCTAGATAGGCTAGATACGCTAGATATACTAGATACGCTAGATAGACTAGATACGCTAGATATACTAGATACGCTAGATATACTAGATGTACTAGATACGCTAGATATACTAGATACGCTAGATATACTAGATACGCTAGATATTAGGGAGATACCTATTAGCGATTTGTTTGGGACAAAGGATATACTAGATATTAGGGAGATACCTATTAGCAATTCGTTTGGGACGAAGGATATACTAGATATCGGGGAGATACCTATTAGCGATTCATTTAGGACGAAGGTCTAGGTAGGATTACTCGTAGATAACGAGAAGAGGGCGAAGATAGAAGAGCTAGCGAAGACGGAAGAGCTAGCGAAGACGGAAGAGCTAGTAAAGATAGAAGAGCTAGCGTAGACTAGACTACTCGTTGAGAGCGAATAGCCCGAGGCTATTAGATACTTATCTAGGCTATTAGTACTCGATTAGAACGAGTATCTAACCTATTTACTATATTCTCGAATATAGAAGGGATACGTCGTATTAATAGAGTTTCCTTTTCTTAATCCTTCTTTCGATATAGCGTTTGCTTCTTTCGTAGTTAATATTTAATAAGGAGGGAATAAAACAGGCCCTAACCTAGATACTTCTATATTATTATAGTTAATCTACTAATATGTATGGAATTGGCTTCGTTAAAAACGAAGCTTTCTATATACTTTTAGAATCCGTATATAATTATATATATATAGGAGGCCATTTGCCCTTAAGAATATACTAGAGTATTTAGTCTAGGTATTCGGTAGTAACGAACTATTTGCTTCCTATTAGATTTGAATCTTCGTATCTACAACGAGGTCCGTAACCTTTTTAAGCGTAAATCGTATAATAGAGTAGGTTGCTAAGGTAAAGATGGGAGATTAGGTTCGTCTAGAACGATAGTAAAGTGCTTTCAATCGTAGGGTACGAATCTCCCCAAAGCGCTTTGTCTAGTAGGCCCTAATCGATTCGTAGAAATTGAGGAGATTTTTATTTAATATACCTAGCTAGGCGTAATAGGTTCTATAAGTTCCCTCGGTTCTTAACGTACTCCTCTATTTGAAATAAAAGATATTATTAATCTAGTAATAGGCGAGTAATTCCTAGTATAGCTACTACTCCTTCGTTAAGTACGAATAGTATCCTAAGAATAATACTTTTATCTCGTTACAAACGCTTATAAATTCAGCTTCGGATTTAGCCTTGATCGAGCGGTACTAGATATCTATTACCTTGATAATATTCTCGTTATCCTCCTCGTTACCATCGGGGTTTATTATTGGTTTACCGTACTTACGGCGAAGCTAAGTAAGAATATCCTTCTACGCATACTAAAAATAGAGGATAAGTAAGATTTCGTTAAAAAGACTTCGTTAATAACGTTTAGCTAGGCAACTTCTCGGTCTATTAGGTAGGCTCTAGGAATTGCCATTTCGTTTACAACGAACTATTTTCGAATAGTAGCCTAGACTAGTTTCAAATCGGCTTTACTCTTTTTCTATAGTATAAGAGCAAGGCCAAAAGGTATTACGGGAAGACCCTATATATACGAGGATCAAGGTAGTAGATAAAACTAAGTTAACTAAGGTATAAAGTAGGAGGAGGGATAAAGCCTATTATATAGTCTTGTAGTCCGTGCGCTACCCAACGGGCTCCGCTTATATATAGTTCCTAGTCCTAACTATCTCAAGGGCGCTAGCCCCTAATATTACCCCCTAGCTCCCTCTCTATAGCCTCCGAAGTAAAAGCGCCGGCGTCCGATCGCCGCGCGCGCTATCTCGTTATAAGCCAAGTATAAGAGGGTCGGTCGGAGGGATATTACGGCCTCCGTCGCTTTATAGTAGGAAACCGTCCCTATTCCTACGTGCGGCCATAGTAGCTACCTTACTACTAGTATACCGTTCCGCTATAAGCTAGGTCTAAGAGGGTCGGTCGGAGGGATATTGCGGCCTCCGTTGCTTTTTGGCGGGAAACCGTCCCTATTCCTATATTCGGCCCTTATAGCTACCTTACCCAGTCCTAACTTCAACTAGTTGCCTTTACTTTTTCGTAGTTTACTAGCTAGAACGGTCGGTAGCCAATTAAAAGCCCTCGTCGATTGATAATAGGATCTGGTAATAATACTAGCGTAACCCGGCTATTATAGTAAGGTCTACTTAAGGCTAGGCCTCCCTTAACTTCTCTCTCCTTAAACTACCAACTATTAGTAAGTTTCTCGAGAGAAATCGAGGCCTTCCTAGACTTATTAGAATCCGTAGTAAAACCTTCGCTCTCCGCCCCCGCCTACCGCATTATATCTTCTCCTATAAGTTTTTTTCCAGTCCGTCGGAGTCCGCTCGTTTCTAACCGGAGTCTAGTACTAATACTACTACGTCGCCTATACCGCCAAGGGTATCGACTACCTTAATAATACTATAAGTTGCAACCTAGAATCCGCGCGCTTTTCGGTACTAACCGCTTATTTTCAGGCGGCGAGAAAAACCAAGGCCTGCCTCGGCTATAAGGGGGGTAATAAGGCCTATATAGATATATAAGTTGGCCTTTTCCGGATCCCGCTCGTTTTTGTATGCTAACCCCTCGTTTTAGGCCGTCGTTTGCGCATATTATATATACGGCCTAGACTCGGTCTACGGATACTAATCTATATATTAATTTTCGGCTTCCGTCCGTTTTCGAGCGCTAACCGTCAGTTTTATAGTAACGTGGAGTATAGTAAGCTAATCTACGTATTAAAATCCTTTAAGTCCTTAGGACTTAATTACAATACGAATAAGCTACCCGGGTATATTTTGCGTCGGTCTCCGCCCGTTTTCGATTACTAACCGCTCCTTTAGTAACGTTATCCTCTTCCTTACTACTACTATAGAGACCGCTATTATAGTAGGCCTTACCTCCGGCCCGGTCCCCGCGTCCCTTATACTCGGCCGCCGCCGTTATAATTGAGGCCGTCTGTTTCTACCCGGGGCCCGGAATAACCCCCCTAGGTAGGAATATTTAGTAGAGATAGGGTTTTTTTTTTTATTATTATAGGAGTAGGCCGGAGGCCGATCGTTCTTACCTAGAGTCCGGAGTAACCCCTCTAGGCGGGAATACTAGGTAGGAGATAGGATTTCTTTTCTTTTTTTTTATAATAATATTATATAGGCTAGAGGCCGTTTATTCTCGATTAGATACCGACGTATCCTTATCGGATAATAAATGAACTAAACTATAACTTTACCTTACTATAAAAAGTGAAAATATAACTATGAAAATGATAATATAAAATAAGCTACTATAGAATATAGTAGCGATACTAGGACCGGCGGGGGCCGATCCTTTTACGAGGGACTAAGTCCTAATTAGCTAGTAGCCCGTCGTTAAAGCGTATACTACCGTAGGATCTCTCGAAATAGTCTATAGCCTCGACGTCTTCTATCTCCTTGAGAGGTTCCTACGTAGGGGTATAGAATCCGTTCTATTTTACTAGGACCTAGCGCTTTTTGGACTTGGTCCGGGTATAGAGGATCTCCTTAACTACCTATTCCTCGTGCGACTCGGATAGCACGGGAGCCGGTTGAGAATCGTCGATAACCTACCTAGGGAGGGGTAGTTCCTACGACGCGGGCCGCAGGAGATCTAGGTGAAAAACTAGATAAATACCCTCGGAGATCCCCTTTAACCGTATAGAGAGAGGGCTAATTACCTCGGCTACCGTATACTTTACCTAGCGGGTATCGAGCTTCTTCTTTAGCTACTTACTCCTATAGTTCCGGAGGCTGAGCTAGACCTTATCGCCTACCGCGTACTTTAGGGCGGCCTGCCTAGTCTTGTTAAAGGACTCCTCCTATTACTAGCTAGATACGGCTATAGAGGTCTAGTAGATATCGGTAATATCCTTTATCTTCTTTATAAAGGCCTCTGCCCGTAACTTGGTAGGTAATACTCGATAGCCGGCGGGGTCCTCCTTGACTGCGACGGGCGGAGGGGGGTAATAACCGTAAGTCGCGAAAAATAGCGACATGCTAATACCCGCGTGGAATCGGCTATTAATCGCTAGTTATATAGCGGGGAGCCACTTCTTCTAGTCGGACTACGTGAAGTTTACGTAGCTCCGGAAGTAGGCCTATAGCTCCTAGTTTATACGTTCGGGGCCTCCGTCCGTTTATACGTAGTAGGTACTACTAAGTCGACGTTCTACGCCTATAAGGTAGTAGAGGCGGCTCTAGAATTTCCCTATCTAGTTACTACCCCGGTTACTTATAATAGCCCGGGGGAGGCCGTAGTAGCGCATCTAGTACTCTAGGAACTTTTATACGTATTCCTCCGTATTAGTAGTAGATATCGCCTCGAAGACTACGGTCTTACTAAGCCGATCCTTAATCACCTATACGTTAGTACAACCCTCGCTATTAGGCTACTTAGTTATAAAGTCTATCGAGATCTCCGAGAAGAACCGGTCGGGGACCGGGAGTAGCTAGAGGAGTCCGGCCTTTAGCGATCGCTAGGTCTTGTTTCGACCGCAGGAGTCGCAATTTTTAAGGAAGCGCCGGATATATACTAATAGGAGCGGCTAGTAGTAGTCTCTAGCTATAGTAGAAATTAAGGCCTCCCGACTAGGATAGCCGGAGACCGCCGAGTCGTAATTCCTCTAGATTAGCCTAATACGGAGGGCGTCTATATCCGCGACTAAGGAGTCCGCCCCCTTTCGATCGGCCTCTATCGTAAAGGGGGCGCCCGGTACCTAGAGCTTTCCCCTATAGTAGAGTAGCTCTCGGCTGTCGACCCTATAGTCGCCTATCTAGACCTTAAGGCGGAGACCGGGGGGTACTATACGGAGACCGTCCCTAACGGCCTAGAAAACCCCCTAGTATATAGTATCGCGTATAGCCAAGTTATTCTATAGTAGGTTTAGCTCCCCTTCCTTAAAAGGACCTAGGGAACCCTTAAACGTACCGTGCTCCGTCGTAAAGGGGGCGGCTTACGTCTATTTAGTTAGGCTATCCGGGGGAAAAAGTTACTTAAACCTAGAATCGTAGTCCGTGTCGTCCAGGCCGTCCTAATCCCTCCGAGAGAGGGTATTAGGTACGATAGCGTCGGCCCCTAGGCGATATACTATAGAGAACTTATATCTTATCAAGGTTTCCGCCTATCTAGCCTGGCGCTCGGAAAGCTTCTACTTCTTTATAAAATACTCTAGATTCCTATAATCGGTAAGAACTATAAAGTAGCTAGCGCTACGAAGCTTGCTATCCTATTACTATAAGTATCGGATAACGGCTAGAAGCTCCTTATCGTAGATATCGTAGTTAATCTCGGCCGTGTTTAGCTTTTCGCTATAGAAGGTAATAGGGCGGCGGACTCCGCCGGTTTCCTAGCTAAGGGCGCCTCCTAACGCGGACCCGCTACAGTCGGCCTCGACAAACGTAGAAAGTAATAGGTCCTACTACCTAAGGACTGGAGCCCGTATAAAGACGTCTTTTAGTATCCGGAATACTTCCTCGGCCTAGGTACTCTAGAAGAACGACGTATTTCGACCGGTAAAAGCAGTTAATAGAGCGGCGATCCTCGAGTATTTAGATACGAATACCCGGTAGTAGTTTATAAACCCGAGGAACCGTCTTACCTCGCGCTATATCTTCGGGGACTACTATGCCTAGATAGCTTGAACCTTATCTAGGTCGGCCTCTAGCCCTTTTCCGTCGGTATATACTATAAAGCCTAGGTACTTAATACGTTTTCTTACGAACTTGGATTTAGCTAGATTAAGGTACAGGCCTACGTCTAAGAGCTTACGGAGAACGGCACGAACCTTGCGGAAGTAGTCTTCGCGAGAACCCGAGGAGTATATTAGTACATCGTCTATATATACGGAGTAGAAATCGTCTAGATACTCCTGTAGTACTATATTAATATACCGTTGGAAACTAGCCGGAGCCCCGGCTAGACCGAACGGGGTTACTAGCTATTCAAACAGCCCGTATCTCGTCCGGAAGGCTATCTTGTATTCGTACCCCTTAGCTATACGTAGCTTCTAAAAAGCGGATACTACGTCTACCTTAGTCAACCAAGTAGCCCCTATTAAGTTTCGAAGGGTCTCCGAGATCAAGGGGAGGGGGTATCGGTCGGCCTTAGTAACGGCGTTTAGGGCCCGGTAGTTATAGTAGAATCGAAGGCCGCCTAATACCTTCCGTACGAAAAGTACTGGAGACCCTCCGGTAGAGGTCGAAGGCTAGATAAAGCCCTTCGCTAGTAGGTCGTTGAGTATCTTGCGGAGTACTAGTAATTCCTCCTTAGATATACCGTAAAGGGGGCCCTAGGGTAATACTTCAAGGGAGCCGTCTACTTTCGGTCGGAGTTCTATCTTATAGTCTACGTCGGGGCGAAACGGGGCTAGCTTCTCGGCCTCCCGACTAGAAAACAGCGGTATAAGATTATAAACCTCGGGGGGTAGCTACTTCTTAAGCTAGGCCGTAGTAGTAGCGGGCTTATCCTCTAATACCTTAAAGATATCTTCTATATTCACCGTAGTAATCCGTATATACGCGCCCGGGGAGAAAGTAGCTACCGTAACGTAACGGGCGGAATCCGTCCCCCGGGACGCGGCTTCCTAGGTAAAAGGCCGCTTGCATTCGTCGTTATTAGACTTAACCTATCCGGAATTACTAGTATCGGACTTAGGTAGGTGTCCCGGCTGAGGGGCTACCGTACCGAAACGGGCGGAACCCGTCTTCTAGGACGCGGCCTCCGTGGTAAAAGGCCGCTTGTACTCGCGCGTGTTAGAGTTAGTAGGATATCCTAGTTGAGGCGTAAGTACCGCTAAGGCTACTAACGCTATATCCGTCGCTTCTACCTTAGCCTCCGATCGCTCTAGGGCGGCGTCCGTAGTAAAAGGCCGCTTGTACTCGCGCGTATTGGAGTTAGCGGGATATCCTAGCTAAGGTATAAATATAGCTAAGGCTACCGATACTATATCCGTCGCTTCTACCTTAGCCTCCGATCGCTCCCGGGCGGCCTTCTTAGTAAAAGGCCGCTTATACTCGCGCGTGTTAGAGTTAGCGCGATATTTCGGCTAGGGAGGGGGGAGGGTTAATATATCGGGTAGTAGCCTCACGGATAATATATCGTTCGCTATAGATACCGCAGATATTCCTACGGACCGGTATTCTCTATAGCAATAGCGCTCCGTAATCTATTATAGACTACGGCCGTGCCAAAGCCGACCCTAATTAGGCGCTATCCGGATTATATTGTAGGCCTTCTATAGGTTGCCTAGGATTAGGTTATAGGCGAGATTTAGTACGACGTATACATATACTATCTAGCGGAATCCGCCTATATCTATACGGAAACCGACTACTCCTCGTATTCTAGTATCCGTCATGGTTTTTATAGCCCTACGTATTCGTCGTAAAGCGTCGTTAACTAGACGGAGGCCGAGCCTCCTAGTTAGGTTATTACTAATCGTAGCGTAGCACTCGCAGCCTTTATTAATAAGAGTAAATACGGGGGAGAGAGTATTATTATTTAGGTAAACGTCTATAAATATACTCCTTCCGTCTATTCTTACTCGGTATAAACGCTAGCCTCGTCTTAGTACTCCTTCCGCTCCCTTATCCTATCTATGATAGGGAGCTACGCTTTTTCCGACTCGTCCGGATCGGAGTCCTCCAATATTGGGGGGGTATCCGGAGTAGATAGAAGGGCCGCTATATTGACGCGCCCGGAGGATTTTACGGGGTTCTATACGGCGCGGTATACGTAGTTATTTGACTAGTATCCGCTGCCTCTATAACGGAAATAGAGACCGCGCTCTCGCCTCGAGTCGAGCTTGGCTTTGGTAACCTACTTCGCCCGAGTCGGGGGCTTTGAGCCTCTAGGGGCCGTACGGCGTCGTAACGAGCCTACTACGGGGCGCTATCCGCTCGATTATACGCGGGTAGCAGTTATAATAGTATCTATAGGCTCCGCCTAGGATGCCGTACTAGGGCGCAGGTGTGATAGCCCCCTAGGGCCGGCGTACGAGCTAATAGTACCGGGTTCCGACGACTTTGGCTTAGAGAGCCATATCCAATTCTTCGTCGCGAACTAGGAGGTATTCTCGTAGTTAGCTATAATGCGGCTAACCTCCGTATAGAAACCGGCGTACTATGGTATATACTATATAGGAACCGTACTTATAGCGACTTAGTTAGAGAACGTCTTTTTGAGGTATATAATCTTAATAGCGTCGTCCTAATAGCTACCGTCCGAAGCGTAAAGGAGTTCGTCGAAAACCAACTAGTATTCATGCTATAGTTAGCTATCCTAGTACCTTAGCCTAGTAAGGTTCTCTAGGGCCTTCGTTTTTTCTATAGAGTCCGCGAAGGTTGTCTCGAGGACCGCAAAGAACTCTTTAGGATCCCGGTTACCGGAGATGCCCCCGGCTAGCTAGAAGTTCCTTAGCCTAGCCCGATTATTATATAGGAGATAGTCGTTAATGCAATCCTAGTAGTAAGGGGCGGAGAGCAGTAGTTTTAGGCCGGAACGTACCGCGTACGAGCTCTCCAGGCGGATAAGAAAGTCGCGAAATATAGCCGCCGTACCGTCCTATAATAGGGGCTTCTACTCGCGAGGGCCTATAGTGTCCGAAAGATTGTATACGGATACCATAGCTTCTCGGGAGGAGAACGCCTATAGAGCCGCGACTAGCTCTATTAGCTTCTCGTCCTAGCTTCTCTAGTTACTAAATACTTCCTCCGCTACGTTTAGCTTAGAGTCCGTAAGCCTCTAGGCGGCGAGTAGCTGTTGGATAGTAGAGGCGTATTAGGTAGGTAATAGTTATACTAGGGTACTACTACCGTCCTGCCTCGCGCTAGAGGCTACGCGAAGCGGTAGAAAGCCGTTAGTCTCCTAGTCGTCTATGGCGGGGAGAGTTGCTTCGTGAGTAGAGAGAAAAAAGAGTTGACTTAATATCACGGGAAGACCCTATATATATAAGGATTAAGGTAGTAGATAAAACTAAGTTAATCAAGGTATAAAGTAGGAGGAGGGATAAAGCCTATTATATAGTCTCGTAGTCCGTACGCTACCCAACGGGCTCCGCTTATATATAGTTCCTAGTCCTAACTATCTCAAGGGCGCCAGCCCCTAACAAAAGGGATAGTCTAATCTTCGCTATTAACGAAGATAATATTCAGAACTAGCCTTCTATATTATATCATTTTAAAGGTATAATCGTATAATAATAACTCTAGATGTTGAGGCTAGAGTTCTAGTATCTCTTTAGGAATAATAAGTAGCTAGTTGATTTCATTCGTTTCTAACGAAGGAGCCTAGTCAAAGTATATCTTATACTTTTTGAAGAGATTAAATAGAAATTCAGCCTCCGTTTTCCTATCTAGTCTTACCCGTAATATTTATACTCGTTGATTACGAAGGTCTTTTACTACGAGGAGTAAGTTAGGATTCGACTCGTTAAGAATATAGAGAGACCTTTGAACTAAAATTCTAGTTGCTGTATAGTTAGTAATAGTATTAGAAACCGTAGGTTTTTGGCGCTGACGCTAACGATAATAAGGGAGGACCTTCGGTAGTAACGAAGGATAGCTATAAAGCTATAGTTAAAAACTAGTATTCTTACCGTAGGTAATCTCCTATTTTCCCTTAATATTCTCTAGGTTTATCGCTCGAAGAATAAGTACTATAGGGTAGTTTTTACAAGCTGAAGGTCTTTCTAGTCGTATTCTTAGGGCCGCCAACGGTACGGGCTCGAACCGTACGGGTCGGTTTCGGGTCGGTCTGGTTCGGGTTTTAGGTTTAGGTTTGAAGGCTAGAACCCGAACCGAACCCGCACCGTTAACACGTGAACCTAAACCATGGTTTACGGTTCGGGGCCTACGATGAAACCGTTTATAACCCGTATAAAAACCGTTTATAACCCGTATATAATACATAGCTACGTATAATATAGTAGGATAATATTAAGGATTCGAGAAATTCTCTAGTAGTCCTCTAGTAGTTATAATTAATATAATTACTAAATTTAGAGGTATTTACTTAATTATATTGTAAAACTAGTTCGTATATTAATTTTGAAATAAATTCAAGATAGAACTTTAGAACTTAAATACCTTCTCTATCCGAAACGTTCTTATCCTCTTTATTCTCGATAATACCTTCTTTATCCGAAAAGTCCCTATCCTCTTTATTCTCGATAATAAAATCTTCTTTATTACTATTATATCTATCTTTCTTATTAACCTCTATATTATCTACGTCATCTCCTTTAATATTAACTAGATCGATAGCGATACTCCTTATTAATTCCCCAGCGCTTTTACCTAGTATCGCCGACTTATTAAATAGTTTACTATTTATATCTGTTTACTACCTATCTAGTAGTACTATCGTTAAATTTTCGTCGTTAAAATCGACGATCCTCCTAAATCTCTCTCGTGCGTGATATTTATTCCTAAATATTAGGTCCTAGGTATCTTTTGCTAGAGATTCGTCGGGTAAATCTCTCCTTATTTCTTACTTAGTATCTAGATGTGCCTTCTACCAGCTAGTAGGACTAGGTAGTTCCGTATTCTATATTATAAATACCTTAGAAATAGCAAGTCGATTCCGTATCCATACTAACTCGGGTCGACTGAAAAATTATAGAGGCGAAATTGAGGATAGCTAGTCGGCCGTATAATCTAGATCCTATATAACGTATTAGAGACTACTAGGAGACTACTAGGGTTACGTAGGTTAAAGGAGGAGTAATAGTAAGAAATAAAAGTAAGAACTAACCTCTACTTCCTAATCCTTAAGGTATTCGTAGATTTTATCTAGCCTATTATAGTTCGCTAGGCGTACGTTCAACTTTTCGTTGAGATATCTACTAATATTCTACTAGCCTCTCCTTATATTATCGAAAAGCATTTAGTAGTAGTTAGTATAGCGAACTATCGACGCGACTATAAAGCGGTATAGATTCTCCTTCTCCTTCTTATTATGCTTAGAACTCTCGGCTAGGGACCTATAATCCGAAGATTCATATTCCTCTTCGAATTTATCTATCTTAGGATCAGATTATAAAAGAATTTCCTCGTCTAATTCACCTAGTATATCGAAGTCAAATATTTCGTTTGTTAGACGTGCGAGTAGGGATAGATATATACCTTTGCTTATTCTAAACGCAATTAGCTTGTACGACTACTAGGATATTACTAGGAACTTACCGCTTTTTAATAACTTCCTAAATAGCAATTTTAATTTGAGACTCTTATATATCTTTTAGGAGTAAATTAAAGCTATTTGATTATATGATTTTTTTACGCGCTATATATTCTACTTCTTTTTACGCACGCTTACTCTTCATCTTCGTTAAATTAAAGCCCGAAAGCTTTACGCAACGATTTAGCTCTTTAACTATATAAGGATTTTACGACTTCAGTTTATCTAGTTTTGGTAGCGCTATTATAAATATAGGGGTACGTAGGGGATGCTAGTAGTTTACTAGTAGTCTAAGATTGAATATAGGATTAAATTACGCGGGTAAATAATATAAATATACGATTAGTAGAAAAAGTGGGTAATCTATATAGGGTTTATCGGTCTAGGAAGTAAAGGGCAAAATCTATACCGATATCGGATAAATTTCCGCGCTAGTACTACTAACGCCTGAGCTTTCTCCGCTAGCCCCGCTTACCCGCCCTACTTACCCTGCGCCATCCTTACTTTATTACCTATACTAGTTATAAAATTTCTTAAGAACTACTAATCAATCAATCAATTGTCCTAAAAACTATCTTAACGATAGCGCGAGTAAGCTCTTGAACTACTAGTAAACTACTAGTATCGCTAACTATGTAATATAGTCTACTAGGGCTACGGCGAAAGAAGAACTTAATAAAGTCTAGACCGATAAAGAGCTACGTCCCTAGAAAGAATATAAAACTTCGGCCGGCGATCTAGGAATTATAGATCGACCTAATATTTCACTAGTAATACTACTAATAAATTCAGGTTCTATAGTACTAGAAGTACCAACAATAGTTTCTAAAAGCGCAGAACGTATTTTAACTAAAGATGAAATTTCGGCTGCGCGAGAATTAGTAGAAAATCTTAACTATATAGCAAATCTTCAATCGTAAATAGATAAAGATTTTCCAGCTCTTAGACTAGCAGAAAATTATCTACCTAAATCTATAGTTGAGCATCTAGATCCGATTCTAAGTAATAACGAAGAAGAAGATCTATATAGACCCCCGATAGATACGGAGATACCCGGTATACTTTAAAAGCTTACTAGTTAAGGATTAGCGAATTTCTACCGACCTTATAGCGGGGATCTAGCTATAGCTAAAAAGCTAGGATTAGGTAGTATCGTGACCGGACGTTAAAAGCAAAAACTACTAACTCGTAGTCGTAGCGGACCCCGCGGTAGTAGAATAAGAAATAGATACCGTGATAGTATTTTTGGTAGATCGCTAGAATCCTCGTCGCCCAATATTAATAGCGCCTCGGGTAAGCTCTTAGACTACTAGTAGACTACTAGTATCGCTAACTATATAATATAGTAAACGAGAATAATTTGTCTCCGGCTAATATAGATCCGCCTCTAGCTAAATCGCCTCTGAAATCGGCTCTGCGCAAAACGACTACGGGTAAGGGTATGCCTAAATTAGATGTAAATAGTAATCTAATTTCGCATCTATTAATAGCGCGAAAAGCACTAGTAAATACGCGAAAAGTACTAGTAAAATAAAAAGTACTAGGAAAATCAGTTACTAACAAGGTCAAGGGTACGAGGATTTCGAAGACTACGAGGACGAAAGCTAAAAACGTAGCAACTAGCGTAACGAGGAAGCTATATCGCTACAAGCTAGGAGGTATATTTGACTTTACTTACGTATTCTATTTGCGTATTCCTAGTAGTTTCCTAGTAGTCTAATATATGCATAGTTAAGGCTCTATAAGAGATCCGTCGCTACTAGAAAACTACTAACCTCCTTCTCCCCCTAACGCTACTCTATAGACTTATTCGTAAGGTTACTTAGGATATTAAAGAAGACCTTAGATTCTAGAGGCTTATACTCTAAGCTATCTAGGAAGTAGCTGAATACTATCTTATTAGCTTATTTAGAGGTAATTATTATATCCTTCTAATTCTTTATAGTAGCTAACTAGTAATAGATACTAATCTATATGCAATTCACGCACGCCGAGTAACTATCTAGAATAAGGATATATAGTTAGTAAGGAGGATTCGAGGCAACAAATAATTGACTATAAATGAAAGTTAATAGTAGGAGTTCTAAATGAAATAAGAGTCGATAGTTAGAGTTCTAGATAAAGTTATATTAAAAGTTCTTATCTACTAT
>QWZN01000439.1:0-13681 GCA_003693225.1 Venturia aucupariae
AGGATAGAGAGATAAGAAGGAGTCTCCTTCGTAACCCCTAAGCTAAATAATTATAGTATTGAAACGTAGGATATATATTAATAAAGAAAGGAGTTTCTTTCGTAACGTCTATAGTTTCGATTAGAATAGTAATATTAATACTTCTATTAATCCTTACTTCTAGTCTATCTTATATTTCGGTTAAACGATTATACTTATCTAACTATTATTCCTCTCTACTATCCTCCTTCAAGTCTAGGACGATACTTTAACGGGTTTTTAGAATATTCTATATAATATTAGAGAGTGAGTATAGCTTGAATAGAGGGGTAATAAGATATAATATATTCTAATAATCTATATATATTTAGATAATACTAGTAATAGTAGGACGGGGGAAGTATTATAAATATTAGGATTATAGATAAGTTTCAAATTTAAATAGGAGAGTCGTATATAATACTAGGTCGTCGTTTCGTTTAAAGGTATAATTTCATTTACGGTTTAAGAGGCTAAACCTTTTTTCTTTTATCTACTACTAAAGTCCTTTCTTCTTTTATCTACTATTGATAATACTAGCTCCGCCTTCGTTAGCTTATAGTCGATATATTTATTCTAGTACTATATTTTCGTATTAGTTATTACGTATATTAATTTAGTACTCTTGCTTGCGGCCTAGTCGTAACGAACGCGGGCGCCCTTTACTAGGAAATTAGTAACTAACCTAACCGCTTCTTCGGCAACCTCTAGATCGTCTATATTAAGTCTACTATAACTAGAGTTAGTTTTAAGATCGATAAAGGTAGCTGCGACGAGGTAGTAGATATTATAAGGGAAGCGATTAGGCGGCCTTCGTCTAGGGTAGGGTTCTTTCTCGAGGACGGGTATAAAGAACCTTAGACGTCTTACGTAGTTTACTAGGGAATCGACGTATTAAGGCCCGAATACGAAGAATTTATCCTTCTCGTAGTTCGGTATAATTAAGAGGAGTCTAGCAGCGATAGCGCGGATAGTATTATCGACGAAGTAATTCGTATAGCGTAGTCCTAAGTACTTTTTAATAATTTGGTAGAAGGCCTTCGTAGTTTCTCTCTATATAAAGGAGTTCTAGGTCCAAGATGTCGTAGGCTTCCCGGTCCTTTATTTAAAGAGGTCGGGGTACTTTACGCCTTCCCGACTCTTATTAAATAGTACGAAGACTCGACTTACCTAAGAGCTATCTATATAGTATAATTCCTAGTCCCAATTGGCCCTAGCAATAGCGCCCTATTCGACGATTATATCCTCGACACGGTTATACCTAAGTATATCCGATATAAGCTAAGGATATACGCCGTAAATACTATCTCTCTCCTCCTAGCTTAAGACCCGGTACTATATATCTAACGCTTTCCTCTTAGTCGCCTTAGTATTATCTACTAACTATATTTATCCTCAGGCCCTTCTTTACTCTACCCGTCTTTTAACTATATCTACTACCTAATATTCGTATATTTAAGAATATATTTGGGCGGAATACTTAGTAATATAAACCGCTACGTATATATAATAAAGTTCTTTAGGTCCTTTAGCGTCTTAGAAGAGTACCTGTCCTTCGCTAGTTAAAAGTTCTATAATAAGGAGTTCGAGGGAATTTTCGGCGCTTATTTTAACTAATATCTTTATACTAGACTTCAAGGCAGCCCCGAAACCTCCGGATATATTAAATACGATACAGGAGGAGAGGAGCGAACGAAACCGAGGGATACCTAAGGACTAGTTAATAAGGCGTATTAGGAACCTAAATATACCGTCGCTTTTAATAGTCCTCTCTATATCGAGCCCGAGTATAATATTATTATTAGGTTAGTCGTCCTCTTCGTCTAATTGGAGAGCTTTAAGACGTTCTACTTTATCGTTAAGTAGGGTAGTAGTAGAGTCGGGATCGGTTTCGTCGCTATTAGAGTTATTTTTAGGTTCGGGACGTTAGCTATTATCGGAGTCGCTTTTAGAGCTATCTCGGACGGGGTTACTAATAGGGCGGCGCTTTCTACTAAGGTATTTACGCTTAAGCTACTACTATTGTTATATAAGGCGGTAGTATTTAGCCTTATCGCCGTCGAAGAGGGACTATAGGGTAGTTATATACGACGCGATTATAGGAGTATAGCTAAGCTCGATTTGGGTTTACTCTACCGTAGTTATCTCTCGCTTCTAAATATCCGTAGCTGTCTCTTTTGTCCTCTTCTTTTCGTAATTTGCAAGGGTAATTAGGGGCTCTATAAGGACGAGTAGTCTATTAATCTAGGTAATATAAAATTCTATAAACTCGGTAGAGGGGATGGCGAAGTAGCTCTAGTATATTTAGGGGTCGTCTAGAGGGGAGTATAAGGCTAGGGATAAGAAGGGGTAAGAGAGGGCGTAAGTTTAGAGAATCCTATAAAAGGGTATTAGTAATAGATATAAACTTCTAGGAGGGGGCTAACTACGGATATTCGGCGAGCTTCTCTAATATACCGAGCAAAATGCGGAACTCTATACGGGTAGAGTAAGTCTTCGGCTTAACTTCTATCCGGACGCGATACTTAGTATCCGAAACTATCTTCAAGAGCTATTGGTAGAAGGTAGTCGGTAATAATAAGAATTTATTACTTAACTTATAAAACCGTTATACTAGAGCCTTACTAAAGCTAGCTACGAGTAGGTTACGGTTAGTAAAGGGTAAGTAGTTCTTAAGTATAGTCGAGAACGCCTCTTTAACTACGTAGTATACCTTCGTATATGCAATTTTGAGACTATAAAGATTATTCGGACGTATAGCGAAGGAGATATTACTAGGATCGGTAGCGCTAGTAATATAGTACCTATCCGTCTTTAAGGAGCCGCCAATAACCTTAGAATCGACGTTAATATCGAAGGACTAAGACCAAGCCTCTATATATTCCTACTTGTAGAGTAGGGTAATAGGCTCGATATTAGTACTATTTAGGCCTTTATAGACAAGAATATATTTATAGGTAATATCGATCTAGGTATAACGTAGATCGAAGAACTCGTAGTAAAAATATTGTTTTAATTAGGTTAGGAACTATCGTACGGCTCTTTGTAGTATATAGGGCTCGATAGAGGATTTAGTAAAGAGCTTGATTCTATAGCCGATAATAGCGAGGGCCGGTTCCTAAAACCCTTAGCCGTAGGCTTAGGTACGCCGGGTAATTTCGGACTAAAGGGTAGAGAGGCAGTCTTCTAGTAAGGCTACTTTATATTTAGTACGCTATTGGCGTAACTTCGTAAACGCCTCCCTTATAACCTTGGAGCGGGCGAAAGTGTTACCGGCGTTGTCGGGGTAATACTAGGATATATCGGGGGGAGTCGAGGAGGTAATTACCGGTATAAGAATACTATCTATCTATTCTACTAGCTAGGTATTATCTAGGAGGGTATCCCTTTTATAGGTTAGGTATAGGAAGATAATATAGACGTTGAAACCGTAGCCACCTAAAGTAGTACCGTAGCCGAACCGAAAGTACTTATAATCTTGTATCTTAAGTCCGTTAAACGTAGCCTTTAAATCTTCTTTCTAGGTTAAAAAGAAGGAAGGGGTATAGACGACCGTTATACCGCCCTTTAGCCCTACTAGAGATAGAAGACAGGCTATAAAACTATCGATATCGTATAGGAATTTGTATTAGAGTAGGCGATTATCTAGTATATTAGGTTGATCTACTTTAATATCGTAGCGTAGGAGGTCGCTAAGATAAAAATCAACCCTTTTATCGGACGGATCGTTTTATTTACGGATGAGGTTTGCCCAAAGAGGGGCTCCTAGTACTACTACCGCGGACGAGGTAAGAAGCTTAGGTATACTATAGGGTACGTAAGGTATAGTAGAGATTATACAATTAATCTCGCGGGTATATTTGCTAAGAGGTATACCGGGTAAGTAGGGACGAGGGCGGTCTATACAATTATTAGTACGGAGGTTATTGTTGGAGGCTAAAGAGGGTTACGGAGAGAGCTCCTAAAGGTTATACTATAGGTATATATACCGTAGCGATATCTCGCTTGTATTAGTTCGAGTATAATTAAAATAATAGTTTCGTTATAAGTTGGATCGAGACGTAGATCTTCTATCCGAACTAGTTCTAGTTAGGGTATCGCTTCTACTTTAAAAGAACCTTCCTATCTACTAGCCTCTTAGGGCGTAGAACGACGCGGGTCGAGGTTGTATTCCCGACGCTTATAGGCGTGATTAGGGTTCGTTTTGGTAGAGTAATCTCTAGTTGGGGACACGGGAGGTAAGTAACCGCGGCGGGCTATAGATAGCGTAGGTAGAGATTGCGGTTAGGGTAGTTCTCTACCTAGGAGTAGGGGAAGACCGTCTGGGGTTAGAGTAGATTTAGGGTCGAGCGGAGGTCGGGGAGTTAGGTCGAGACTATTAGGATTAGGCGGGTCCTAAATAGGACTTTCGAGGACTAGCGCCTCCTAGGATAAGGGTAGTACTAGGCCTTAATAGTCTTAGAGTAGTAGTATAGACTCGTTAAACGTAGGTTCTACCTAGACGTCGTATAAGGGTTCTACTATAGTATATTTAAGATTCGATCAATTATTTTACGGGGTAATAGTTTGGACGGGAGTCGATAGGACTAGATCGACTATAGGGTAGGGCTAACTATTAGCTAGTACTCTATAATAAGCGGAAGATTTAAGGCGGTGCTTAGGTATTAGGGCCGGAAGAATAGTAGAAGGACTTTTGATAGTAGAGGTCCCTCTAAGGGCGGGATCGGCGCGGGATTACGATAATATAGTAAGGTGCCTTATACTATCTACTAGTACTACCGTTATAGGATCGACTACGTCTTCCGGCTAGTAGGTAAAAGATCTAAGGCGGTATTCACTAGTTAGTACCGGAGGAGGGAGTAGGGGCCTATTCTCGTAAAGGGCCTCTCTAAGAGTAACGGCCGTCCCTAATTATAAGGCTATAGCGAGATTCCTAATACTTTCGCTTAGTATACTAGTAGAGGCGTCGATTAGAGCTTACTATTCCTTTTTCCGTTTTCGACTCGCGGCTCTAGTAAGAGTATTACGGTACTTCTTCTCTACTTTCTTTTCTAGTTTAAGCCGCGTCTTGGAGTTAGGAGATAATAATAGCGCCCGGTTCTTTACTTAATATTTTCGTTACCTTAAGCGTAGGGAAAGTAGTCCTTAATCGGGGTCTACGGGAGGTCGCCTAGTTCTTGCTATTAGAGGTAAAAAGAAAGGCAAAATAGGTAAGGGGAACGATAGTAACGGAAGATACTACGAAGGCTCCCGTAATAGTTAAGGTTTCTATATCTTATTAATATTATATATTTGCGCCTATCTAGAGTAGCCGTTTAGAAGTAGGGTTTTAATATATATAAGGCGGAAGGTATCTTTAGTTAATAAGAACCGCTCGTTCGCCTAGGATAGAGTATATAACAAGATATTTATAGGCGCCTAATTAGAACTTAGTATCGGAGTTTAGGAGGGAATAGTACTACGTAATAAGTACTAGATAAAGGGCTATTAGAAGATATAAAGGAGTCTCCTAAGTATCTTTTAAGCAACTTTACTAGGAGGGATATTAGTGGGTAATACCTAGATATTTTATACTATTAGCCCGGTTCGGGCGTAGATATACTATAGTATAATAGGAAATAAAGGTTAATTATTACCCCTATCTAGGTTAGTACGCGAGGTCGTATTTCTTTCGCAGCTTCGTAAGACCTAAGTTTTTTTTCTTTAGATCTTTTATATACTCTTCGCCTCTTCTTTCTCTTTCAAATGACCCTAATTTTTGTATAATTATAGCTTATTAGGTATAGTTTAACAAGGGAGGCGATAGGGGGGTACGGATTAACCTTTATTTCCTATTATACTATAGTATAGTTATTATAGAATATAAAGGAGTCTCCCTAGTATCTTCTAAGTAGCTCAACGGGTAGTACTCTAGGCGAGTAAGGTATAGAGTATTTAGTATAGTAGCGTAGGTAGAACCGTAAGAATATAAAAGACTAGAGAGTCGATACTTTACTCCTTTTAATAAGGGATTGGTTAATTATAGAATCGGTATTACCTACTATAATTAAATCGGGTATTTTCTCAAAAATATAATAGACCCCGACTTTAACCTACTATTACGCTAGTATAATAAGCTATTTCGCTAATTCGATATCCTATTACGCTAATTCAATATCCTATTCCGCCAATATAATATCCTATTCTACTAAATTAATACTCTATTCCGCCGATTCGATATCGTATTCTATTAATTCGATTTTGCTAGTTCGCTAATTCAATATATAATTCCCCTAAGTTTGCCGTCTAGTTCCTTTTAATAGTAGAGAATAACCCTATAAAACTCAAACGACCAAGGGCTCTACTATAGGAACGGTACGAATAAGGCTATATAAAACGCCTAAATTTGTAGGATAGCGTCCTGTAGCTAATCTCTCGAACTAGTTAAAAGTAAGGGTATACCAAACTACGCGCTAATAGCGATAAAATCTTTCTTATTAAGGTATTAGAATTTTTTCGAATAACTATCGGGAAGAGTAATCGGTATATACGAGATTTCTAGAAAAATATATATAGTTCTTCTAGTAGTCGAGGTTGGAGGTAGAGCCGAGGGAGGTATAGCTATAGGTACGCCGCTAGGGGTAGGGGTAGTAATCTTCGGTTTCTTAGTAGATAGGTTAGGGTCGGCGCCGCTAGCTAAACGTTTGCGTTGTAAAGACGCCGGGGATTTGGATATAATATAATATAGAATCTTTATAGATAGTAGGGAATATACGTCTTCCTAGGGTATAGAGGTCTTCGCCTTACTATTCGTCTTAGGGGATACTACGTTTACGGAAGTTTAGGCCGTCTTTAGCGTCTTTAGGATCTTTAGCGTCTTTAACGTCTTTAGCGTCTTTAACGTCTTTAGCGTCTTTAGGGTCTTTAGCGTCTTAGGCGACTTAGGCGTTCTAGGTATCTTAGCCTTCTTAGGCGTAGAGGCGGCTGTAGGCTCCTCCTCGTTATTATCGTCTTCTCGAGCTTCGTCTCGCTACCCTAACTAGGTCGATAAGAGTTCGTTTTCTATAAAGGCCTATATAAATTTACCCTCCCCTTCTTTTAGCGGTATATACTAGATTTTGCCTAGGCTACTACGGAAACCAAAGAGAAGATAGTAAATATCCCGAGATTTAATTAGATCGAACTCGTCCGGAATAAACTACTTTAGCTAATTCTAATACTTACTAATAAGAGCGGTAGCGGTAGTACGATCGGATTTAGGTACTTCTTCGTTATCGGCCTCTTATTAGGCTCTCTTAAGGAGGCGCTCTAGGCGTTTATTCTCTTCCTAAGGGCGATAGGTTGCGGGAGGGAACGATAAAATATAGCGAAGACTATCGCCAAAGCTAGTAGCTTTATTATTATAGTAGAGGTAGCTTATAGTTTTTTTAAGGTAACTAGTAGTATCTTCCTTAGACTTACTAGGGTTAGGAACCGCTTTCACGGTCTTAAAGAAGAGTTTAGCGTCTAGGTTTACTTTGAGGTCGGGTAGGTAAAAATCGAAAGTTTGGTTATAGACCTATACGTCGTAGGTACGTATAATAAAGTAGCGGCGGACGTAAATATTATATATCTACCTAATACGGAAGTACCGGCCAATTGCTTATATATCTTAGGATATATTAGTAGGGGCGTCTACTATAAATATTATATAAGCGCCGCTAGTATATAGATTAAGGCTAGTACCGCCAACGTCGTAGGTATATAGGAGAAACTATAGATAGCGATAGTCGATCTTCGTACTATTAAATCGGTCTACGAGTACGTCGCGATTAGCGCGGTTTAGTTTCGACGAGAAAGGGGAGAAGAAGAGGTAATATATAGTAAGGAGGTAGTAGACTATACGCTAGGTAGTCGGAAAAGTAGTCTAGATAGAAGCCTTTTCTCCTCTACGAATATAATCGAGGGTCTAGCCGAGGAGGTCGTAGAAGCGTAGGGAAGTTAAGACGTGCTTTCTTAAGAGTAGTAAACCCGTATTAATATTATAGAGGGAGGTAGCTTATAGGAGTTTCGGGATTAAGGTAATACCGATCGGAGCGCTATTAGAATTAGCGGTACCGGTTAGGTAAGGTATTAGACTAGTATTATTACGGGCGTAAGAGAGTATTTTAAATATAACCTACTACTTAACGGGCTAGTTTAAACCGTAGGGAGTAGTTTTCTCTAGCTCGTCGAAGAGGAGGGTACCCTCGAGTTCTTAAAACGACTATTCTTCCTTATACTTATACTATAGCTTCTCTATAAAGGAGTCGTTCGCTATAACGAGTTAGTAGTAGGTCTAGAATAAGAACGTAGGGGTTAAGAGGGATACGTATTAGGGGATACGAGGGAGTCTCCCTCGTATCCCTCTATATAATAGAAGAGATAGGAGTTGGAGATACTTATAGGAGTAGGTTAGTAGTTGCGGGGTATTATCTAGTACCGGATAACTTTCCTACTACCTCTCAAATTTATTAGCTACTTCTTTTACGAGACTAGTTTACTAACCTTTATACTACCTCTATCGGGTACGTATTAAGAAACTCGCCCTATTGACGTTTAAACGGGTTAGTATAACCGCGTCGAAAGGGGTATAGGGGTCGTTTTTAGGTATTCTAACAAGAAGGAGGGGGGGTAAGTAGTAGCTATAGTATATATCCTATAGGCGGTACTATTAATACCTATAGCGCCTTATTTAATACTAGGTCTATCTACCCTATCGAGTAGTATTCGAATCCTATTATAGGCGTCGTAAGTAAGGAGGTCCTATATAGCTTACTATAGAGGTATAAGTCTAGCTTCCTTAGTCGACCGTATATACTTAGGTAGTTTCGTCGTAATAGAGTAGGCGGCCTAGCTAGGCGGGTACGAGGATAAATAGTTATAGCGAACTAGTTATTTATTAAAAATGCGGATTAAAGCGTCTCTAGGTTAGGAGACGTTAGGCTTATTAGAGATAAATTTCTCGTCCGAGGCGACGGTAACGCTACGGAATCTAGTCTCTCTATCTAGCTATCTATCCCTAGAATACGCTTAAATATATTCTAGATCGTAAGGACTCTTAACGAGATTCGGATTGCTACCCTTATAATAGATAATATTCCTAAATTCCGGGCGGTTAGTAGTTTTTTTCGCTTTAGTAGACTAGGTCAATATGAGATAACCCTACAAGTCCCTATAGGAATAGTAGATTGGGGTAGCGGTAAGTAAGAATATATAATCGCAACCTAGCCAAGAAGGAGTAACTATATATTAGGAGTCTTTATTGCGATAGATATACGCTTTATCGATAACAAGATTACCAAATATACCTTTTAGGTTACGTTCCTATTTTTTTTTATTAATATAAAAGTTCTTACTACCTTGAAGAGAGTCCTTTTTTAGCTAATCGTATTCGTATCGTATTATCTTATTTGATAGGTATACGGCCTCGTATTCCTTATAGCGAGTACGTTAGAGGAGTCCTAGACTATAACGACTAACTATAGTATTAGGCGTAGAGATAATAAGGATAGGGTAGGTTCCGTTACGGGCTAGTTTTTAAATAAATAGTATCTCCTTAGATTTTCGGGTGAGTAGCTTACTAATACGGGTAAAGTTAATAGTTTCGTTTATAATCGCTCCGCCTTCTTATTTAAGCTGAATCTCTATANAGAGATAGGAGTTAGAGATACTTATAGAGGTAGGTTAGTAGTTGCGGGGCATTGTCTAGTACCGGATAACCTTCCTACTACCTCTCGAATTCGTTGGCCACTTCTTTTACGAGACTAGTTTACCAACCTTTATACCACCTCTATCGGGTACGTATTAAGAAACTCGCCCTATTAACGTTTAAACGAGTTAGTATAACCGCGTCGAAAGGGGTATAGGGGTCGTTTTTAGGTATTCCGATAAGAAGGAGGGGGGGGTAAGTAGTAGCTATAGTATATATCCTATAGGCGGTACTATTAATACCTATAGCGCCTTGTTTAATACTAGGTCTATCTACCCTATTAAGTAGTATTCGAATCCTATTATAGGCGTCGTAAGTAAGGAGGTCCTATATAGTTTACTATAGAGATATAAGTCTAGCTTCCTTAGTCGACCGTATATACTTAGGTAGTTTCGTCGTAATAGAGTAGGCGGCCTAGCTAGGCGGGTACGAGGATAAATAGTTATAGCGAACTAGTTATTTATTGAAAATACGGATTAAAGTATCTCTAGGTTAGGAGACGTTAGGCTTATTAGAGACAAATTTCTCGTACGAGGCGACGGTAATACTACGGAATCTAGTCTCTCTATCTAGCTATCTATCTCTAGAATACGCTTGAATATATTCTAGATCGTAAGGACTCTTGACGAGATTCGGATTACTACCCTCGTAATAGATAATATTCCTAAATTCCGGGCGGTTAGTAGTTTTTTTCGCTTTAGTAGACTAGGTTAATATAAGATAACCCTATAAGTCCCTATAGGAATAGTAGATTAGGGTAGCGGTAAGTAAGAATATATAATCGCAACCTAGCTAAGAAGAAATAACTATATATTAGGAGTCTTTATTACGATAGATATATACTTTATTAATAACGAGATTACCAAATATACCTTTTAGGTTATATTCCTATTTTGTTTTATTAATATAAAAGTTCTTACTACCTTAAAGAGAGTCCTTTTTTAGCTAATTATATTTGTATCGTATTATCTAGTTTGATAGGTATACGGCCTTATATTTCTTATAGCGAGTACGTTAGAGGAGTCCTAGACTATAACGACTAACTATAGTATTAGGTATAGAGATAATAAGAATAGGGTAGGTTCCGTTACGGGCTAGTTTTTAGATAAATAGTATCTTCTTAGATTTTCGGGTAAGTAGCTTACTAATACGGGTAAAGTTAATAGTTTCGTTTATAATTGCTCCGCCTTCTTATTTAAGCTGAATCTCTATAACGGATTTCTTACGGTTAGAGTAGTATATAACGAGTTTAAAGTCTTCCGATAGTTTCCTTACCTCTTTATACTATTATATTACTAGTATACCGGGAACTAATATAATCTAGGGGCGGAAGAGTCTAATATCGTTAAAAGTTTATTAAAATTTCGCGTCGTCTTTATTATTATAGTATTAAACCTAGGCGGCGATAGTAGCGTCGTATTAATTAGTATATTCCTATAGGTTAGGGTTAGTAGTAGTTCGTAATAGGTAAAGGGTAATACTCCGGTTAGTTATTAAGGGATATAAAGGAGACTCCCTCGCAAACTCTATTAGAGTTAGGTAGACGTATAGTAAATATAGTAGCGAGTATAGTAAAAGTTTTACTAAGTCCTACGACGGCGGCTAGAATTATATCTACGACGATATATTCCTTTAGCTTCTCTCTTATTACGACGAGGGCGTAGACTTGAAACTAGAAGAGGTAGGGACTACCTTTTCTTATACCGCGAACTCGGATTAGCTAGGATAGGTCGATATTAAGGGTCTTACAAGCCTTAAGGAATCGGGTATACTCCTAATTAGTATTAGTTAATAGGTTAGTAACGAGGTTAACTTTGGAAGCGAAGGTATTATTAAATTACGGGGAGGTAGTATTATTAAAACAAGCTTACTCTCGAGACTCCGCTATACCTTAGATATTAGGTAAGGTACTATTAAGTTAAGTACTAATCGTATCGCTAGTAATATTAGTAATTATATCTTCGAGAGTTTCCGTATCTATAAGTTACCAACTATTCTTATAGAGGGTTTTGATAATAATATAAATAGATTCGTAGAGTAGGGGCTATAGTAGTATAGGTAGGCTTTTATTACGAGACGGATCGTTCTTATAGGCCTACCGGATTATAAGGTTGTCTATAATACGGGCGTTTAGGAAAGCGTTTACCTAGGTCGAGTCAAGACATTGGATAAAGCTAATACTATATATAATTTTTAGAATATAGGGTTTAAGGGTATCTCTAATTAGATCGTTAAGCTCGAACTCGGTTTAGTAGGTCTTCGAAAATAAGTTCTTTAGAGATTCGAAGATAGAGAGGGGAAGCGTTACTTACTCGTTCCGCTTAAGGTAGTTAATAGCGATTTGGATTTCTTTTTACTCTAGGTTATCTAGGATTCGTAGTTACTATTCTACTTCTTTCTTATAATAGAGTTATATTTATAGGACGGCGTCGATAGGGTTATTAGGTATTACTTAGTCTTCGTTATTATCTAACGATAATATATCTAAGTCAAGGTCGTTACCGCGGGGTTTTAGTCGGTTAGCTTAGGACCTTAGGTCCTTTTTAGTCGCCTCGGTAATACTTTCCAAATACGCGACTTAGGTATCCAATTCTACTACTCGACGTTAATACGATTTCGTCGAACTCTTTAGTTTTATAGTCAAAGCTTTAGTAGCTTTAGTAAGGTCTAGGCCTTTAGTCTCGACTATATTTTTAAGCTAACGAAAGTTAGTATAATTCTCTAGGAAGTAGACTTTTAAGGTTAGGGGATATAGAGGGATACGAAGGAGTCTCTCTCATATCCCCTAATAGAAGGGAAGTTAAGGGAGGTAACTTACTTTTTTCTCTAGAACGCGTAGTACTCTATCCGAGATAGGTATTATATCTTTCCTAGTACGGGTATATTTAGTACGTCGGATAATTAGCTATATACGATTGCGCTAGATCGAAGGTAACTAATTTTTACCGAAAAAGATACTATCTACTAAAAGATATAGTATTATTTAAAGATCGTAGAGTACGGTAGCGTAGTCCTTAAGGAGGCCCCAATCCTCTTTAGCCTAATATATTATACGGTTACGGCTAAGTTTATAGTAACCGCTAGACTCGAGTTAATTATAGGCGAGAATAGTACTAATAAACGTTATAGTAGAAGCGATCCCTCTAGGCGCTCGGTAGTTATTCACGGACGCGAGGAGTATATCGATAACAATAGTAACTACTAGAGATAGTATAAGGTTACTAAAGTCCGCTATTAATAGGCCGTAGAATAGGGCGAGGTCTTTAGGTTTTATATAGATATATTTATCTTAGGCGTTATTAATAAGCTAATAATCGAAGAGGGAAAGAGATATAGCGACGTCGGACGCTTTAGCCTTATCTACGAGCTTATTAGAATCGTATACGCTAGAGAGGTTTCCGAAATCCTAGGTACTATAGATCTACGGTTTTTACGAAGACGTTTAGACTAGCGTTTCGAATTCAGCTATTATATATTTTTTAGGCGCTTTATTATTATCTATATCGAGGTCTAATTCTACGGTATCGACTAATAGGCCTTTAACTAAGGTTAGGGTAGGTAGGGTAGTAGAGAGAGGAGTTAAGTTTAGTAGTAAGATATAGAATATAGGTTTTTATTCGGAGCTATCGCTCGTAGTATTAGTATTACGGGTGGGTATAGGGTTATCTAGATCTATAGTAGACTATAGAGGCTCGTACGTACCGGGGTAGTACTTCTAATATCGGTTAGTAGGGAAGGCTTACTTTAGAGCGATAATAGAGAGTCTCCCTAGTATCTACCAAGGTACTATATAAGAGGTATATAGAGGATATTCGGAATATAGTAGTAAAGTTATATCCGAATAGTAGATCGAGTACTAGGGGATACGAGAGGGTCTCCTATTCTTCGAGGGATATTACCTTTATTAACGTTTGACCTACGGTTTAAGTAATCTAACTAGAGGTTAGTTAGGGC
>QWZN01000440.1:0-13670 GCA_003693225.1 Venturia aucupariae
TAGATCGTAGGTTTCTTATAGGAGAGGAATAGATAGAGATTATCTTTAATATAAATCTATTCTTATACTTCTTTATAATTCTTATACTAATATATATATAATCTAAGTATAGTATATAGTAATTATATATATAGTATAGAACTATTACTAAAGTCTAAAGTAGCCTTAAGATTAGACTATATAAAGACTATTATCTTTACTATAGATTTTTATATATAATATCTTTATATCTCTTCTATATCAATTTATATAGTAAAACTATAAAGATATTATATAGTAGGTATTTATATATAGTAGTCTATCTATATATATACTAGCCTTACTACTATTATATTATATATAACTATAATACTAATATATATACTAGCTATTAGGCTAGCCTTATAACTAGAACTAGAGAATAGAGATACTATTTTTTAGGCGGGTATAATCTAATAAATTATAGAGGTATAAATAATAAGTTAGATATATAAATAGTACTTATCTATTACTATAATACTTTTATCTATACTAGCTATTAGACTAGTATCTTCTCTTAGAGCCCTTATAGCCCTAGTTCTAGAAAGAAAGCTACTATTTTTTAGGCGGGTACAATCTAGAGGTCGAATAAATTACTCGGGTATATAAATAGTACTTGCCTATAAGAAATTAAGAACTCGACTCTTAAATATATTATAGAGACGTAAAATATCGCGTCGTCTCTTAAGACCCAAATACTCTAAGCTCCTATTTTCTTTTACTCGTTCAGCTGTACCGGGGTTCTAGTCTCTATTCTTACAGACATGCGACGATGATTCCGAACGTAGACTTCAACTCTTTACACGAACAACTATCATTGCCTCATATCAAGCAGGAGTCAACTGTGACGCTCCAATGCAATAGGGTAGCCCTACCTCGCTGGGAAATGCTTGAGTCAAAAGAAAACTGGAAATCTACCGCCACATGTTCATCATTTGTTGGATCATGTGGATCATGTCTGTATGTGCAACTACTCCTTGCTGCAGGATTGCGTCAACCTCACGCAAGTTTTTATTGCTTGACGGCGTATTCTCTTCTGAACATGTGGTCGATTTTGGTGAGGTAGTAAGTACCGGGGAAGAGGGTGTCAGTGACGCCTATCGGAGAGTAGTCCTTCTTGAGGTGCGCGTTTTCTCGGAGGTTGCACATCTGTCGTGCGTTTTAGTCCGATTGCTTGGTTGCCAAGCGATACTGCAGCACTTACATCGTCATATGTTTGCGGTGGCACAGTGCGTCTGGACTCGAGTCTGGCAGCGATGTCCAACTTTTCAGAAATCTCCTTTGTGCTGCCTTTGACAACCAGCGAGAACATGGTGCTAGCAAGCCCACTACCGTAGCTGAAGATACCAATTCTCTTTCCTTGTAGATCGTCGCTGGAAACATTGGAGAGCAAAGAGCACAGACTGGCGTAGACACTGGCACAGTACATGTTACCGCACATGGTTGGTAGTTGAATAGCTGGCTGAACTTTCTGAGCAAATCGCTTCTTGGCAAGACCCATGAAGGTCTTCTCGACGGTCTTATCGGAGATGGACACCTCGTAGGAGATGTCCTTCAACTCGGCTGGAACATGGGCAAAAATAGGGTTAGTTGGGTTTTTGAGGTAGTCATTGTAGAGAAGGCGAGCGTAGGATTTGGCAACAAGCTTGCACGTTGGTGCGTGGAAGGCCATGTAGTCGAAGCGATCAAGAGGTGTCTCGAGCTCTGCATGAGTTCCGTTTGCGCTGCCGTTGGCAATTGCCCTCAGCTTTACCTCGCGCTCGTTGTATGCCTTGTAGCACGCATCTACGGCCTCGGTATAGCACTTGATGGAGAACTGGCCGTCGACGACGGGGTACTCGCTGGTAAGATCTGGCTTGTAGAAGTCGTAGGCGTGGGTGATGTAACTGCCGCGTTGACCTGGCTCGAAGACGATGGGGGCATCTGGGCCGATGAGAAGAGCGACCATGCCAGCACCTCCGGTTGGCCTCGCATTTCCCTTTTTGTAAAGGGCAATGTCGCCAGTCACAACAATGGCGTCACGGCCGTCCCAGCCAGAAGACTCGACCCAGTTCACGGCGTTGAGGATGGCGTTTGTTCCGCCGTAGCAGGCATTGACGGTGTCGACGCCCTCGACATTTGTGTTGTCCTTGAAGAGTTGCATAAGAACAGACTTGACCGATTTGGACTTGTCTAGAAGAGTCTCTGTGCCGACTTCCAGCCTGCCAATGGTGTTCAGGTCGATATTGTACTTGGTGACCAGCGAGGAGAGGACGGTGAGGGCGAGGGAGTAGATGTCTTCGCGGTCGTCGCAGAAGCTCATCTTGGTCTGGCCGAGGCCAATGGTGTATTTGCCTTGGGACACGCCATCGAACTGTTCCAGCTCTGCCTGGTCGACACACTGCGAGGGGAAGTAGACGTCGATGGCCTTGATTCCGATGCTGGCGGGGCGCGTAGACATTGTGGGAAGTGTCTTTATTTTCTTTGGCGAGTCAGTGGCAGTGACAGTGGTAGTGGCAGTGGCAAAATCACGCTTACTGCGAGGTGGGCTAGAAGAAAAAGGAAGAGAGCTGGCGGGACTCGGAGTACTGAAGAGTGGTTGCAGGTAGTCGGGTATCTTGATGAGAGCGAGGTATGAGACTGGGATATATTTTGCGACCCGACAACGGCTGGTCTATGCGTGGCTGAGCCAAGCACCGAGTGGAGGCAGACAATCAAAGAACGGGTACCTTGAATTAAATTGGCCGATGCTGGAAGGGGTGGATGATAGGAACATCAACTCAACAATTCCACTTGTTGAGCCCACGGTCGCTCTCCCTCCCGCCTCCAATAATCATCATGCACGGCAGGTGTAGCTGCACCACCAGCAAATATCACCATCGGGGCGGTGTACAGCTAGAAATTATCTTTATATAGATAAGGAGCGCGCTATAAAGACCGCTAACTTATAGGCTTAGGCGGGAGGCGAGGGCGTAGATAGGTAGCTTATAGCTATAGTAGAGTAGGACTCTAGAATTAGGCGATTAGATACTTTCGTATTATTATTACTATTACTCTAAGTATAAGTAGTCGACTCGAATTCTTTTAAGTTATCTTAGAGAGTAATAATACTCTAGGCTAATATAGATATCCCTCCGTAATAATTAACTAGTACGACTACCTCTATAAAATATAAAGTCGCTCTATTGTAGGAAGTATTAATAATAATCGTACTATAGTAAAATTACAATTTACTAGGTCCGCCTAGATACTTATTACCCTAGCCCCTACTACTAGTATTTCCTAGCTATAAGCTAAAAAGAGGTTATTATATCTCCTATATTATACTCCCGTACCTAAAAAGGTACGAATCCGTCTCCGCCGCCCAAATCATGTGCCGCCATTCTGTCCATACTAAGTCCCGTCCCGAGTGAAAATGTAATCCCGGGGTCTCCGCGTCGGCCAATCAGAGATGCACCTGCCGAAGGATCTGATTAGATTGTGATGATAAGATCGTGATGATAAGATTGTGCTCCACCCCGACGTTTCGAACGAGCTGTCCACGTGGGACGCACAACGCCATTCACTTCAACCAGTTTCGATGCCTGGAAGCCACTACTCCTCCATATGCTCATGGCCACAAGAATACATGAAACCCCGACTGCATACTAGCCTTATCATGGTCAAGCACAAACTAGCAAGTGATGGCAACCAAGACGCTTGTACAAGAATTTCTAAGCATGCTTCCTGCTATATCGCTCTGCCCATGTGCAGAGGTTGGAGATGCTAGTAGGCAAAGTACAGGTGGTTATATCCCATTCAAAGAGACCGAACCTCATCATATGCGCCAAGCCCCAATGCAAATGTGGCCCGCCTCGTTCTCGCCTCAGAGTCGCGCATGGGAAGCTGCTTCAAAGGCAACAGAATCGAGAAAGCCTACTCCGGGTCTTGAGAGTCATTCCATTCTCAGCCATTCCTATCAAGACACCATTGCCTACTTCACGCTATACATCTTTGCCTTCCGCGATTTCCTTTATTACACAATCTCAAACCTCAACGGTGGGATCCAGTTTTTTCACATGACTTTCTACAATGTTCTCCCTCTCTTCCCTCGTCGCATCTCTAATCTTCAATTCAACATAATCAACCAAATCGGCCTCATCCTCAACCTGCGCCCTAGACACGGACACAATGGTCCCCATTGTAATTGGGCGCGAGGCGCGGAGTTTCGTCTCCGAAATGATGGGATACAGGTAGGCAGCCTTAGGTTTGAGGCCTGTGACATCGTCGTGCAATGCCATCACCACTGTGTCGTTCCATGGATCCGTTGTGGGAGTCTGCCTTTGTGTCTCGTAAGTACGCAGGCGCTTGTACTTGAAAGTGCGGCCACCATCTGCATTCATAGAATCGTACAGGCTTTCAGAGTCGTGCTCAGGGTCTTCGGGATTGAATTTGCGCTTGATTCTTTCGACACTATCTACATTGTCCGGGACGAAGGAATGATAGCGCCACTCTGGTATTGGCGTTGGCGCTGCAGGATCCATCGCTGCCGCCGCTAATTTGTCTTCAAATTTTCGCGTCTCTTCTGGTGTCGATTCGATCGGTCGAATTATTGCAACATCTAGGCGTGGGTCGTATGCAAGGTTGGAGCACGGGTTGCTCTGGTATTTCATAATCATGTAGCTGCCGTTGTCGGGGAGAGCTCCGAGGTCGGGTAGGAGAGGGTAGGCATCGAGGAGGGTGAGCTGAGGATTCGTAGGATGTCGTGGCTTAGCCCAGGCGTCCTTTTCTTCTCTTGCCGTCAGTGCGCCCTTAAGACCGCGATCAGAGTCGGATCCTGTGTACGCATCTGCTGGGTACGCTATATCGAAACCTTTAATCACAGCACGGTGAATATAGAACGGGTCGTCCTTCGCACTCTCCGGAGCTCTTCTCTTCCTAGGAACAGCTCCTGATCCCCTCAATGCCGAATTTGAGCTTCCCCGGTTGATGGGTGTGGACGATGTTATGTATTCAGTCTTGCGCAGGAAGCTCACTCCCGAGGTTATGGTCAAGGGCTTTCCGAGTTGGTTCAAGGGTCGTAGAAGGTTCTGGTCTTTGGGGTGTACATGAGCTGGGTTCTCGGGGAAGTGAATGGCTGCATATTCTTGGTCAGTGGTCGGACGAAGGTACTGGACTTGACGAACCGGTTTCATCTCCATCAAAGACTCCCTTTATACCAATCAAGTCGATAGGCATGCCGAGCTCGGCATCTGCCTCAATGTTCACCGGGTATTCTCGCGCGAGCCGCGATGCAAAGGCCGTGGTTGTGTAGTCTCCACTTGTCAGACCGGTGTTTGGGATGTCCAGGAATTTGGGGTTGAAGGGCGGTGGAGGTAGGGCATTCGAGTATCTTATGCGCGCGATGTAATCCTGATGATATTGTCTTTGCGCCATGCTGTACCGATGGGGGAGATAAGGCGACAGGATTGTGTGGAGTGGTATGAATGGATGAGGGAGTGCTGTGAATTAGGGCCGTGAAGTCAGTAGAAGAGACGCGATTGGCGAGCGAGCCAAGGACCGCATCGCGATTTTGGGACATGCTACGTTGTGGCCAGGCCTAGCGCCTTGGCACGAGTTGATGGTAAGCTTTTATATCATATCCGCATATAGAAGACTAGTAGATATATTATAAACTTTATAGACATAGTAGTAGTTTAGTAGTATCTATACTACTAACGATCTAGATATAGTTAAAATTTAGTATTATTATATATTAATATTAGTTCTATAATTATAGATAAGTACTATTTATATACTTAACTTATTTATTTATATCTCTATAATTCTTTTAATTATACCAACCTAAAAAATAGTATCTCTCTCTCTAGAACTAGGACTATAAAAGCTCTAATAGAAGAAATAGCCTAATAGCTAGTATATAAACTAGAGTTATAGTATAATAGTAATAAATAATATTATAGTAGTAGATAGACTTCTATTTATAAATATCTACTATATAATAACTTTATAGCCTTATTATATAGGTTAGTAAAAGAGTACTAGAAATAATCTAGAAATAGACTAGGAGTACTAGGAATACTAGAAATAAACTAGAAGTTTTAGGAATAAACTAGAAGTTCTAGAAGTCCTAGAAATACTCTAGAAGTCCTAGAAATACTCTAGAAGTCCTAGAAATACTCTAGAGGTCCTAGAAATACTCTAGAAGTTCTAGAAGTAGTAGTATTAGTTTATCTCTATAGATTCTATTAGGTATTTAGTAGTAGGATCTATAACCTATTCTAGGCTCTAGAACTAGTTAGATATTAGTTAGACGTTAGTCTAGTACTAAGCTAAGTTACGTACTATAGTATATATAGTCTTAGCTTTATATACGTAGATATCTTATTACTTAGAGATAGGAGAGATTTCTCTCTAGTATTTACTTTAAATATATATATTTAATCTTCTTTCTCTTTTAATACGTCTATCTATATAGTATCTACTATATATCCTTATATTATAAACGCTTTACCTCTTAAAAGAGTATCTATATTAATATCTATTAGTAATTAGATCTTCTCCTAAATAAATATAGGAGCTAAGATACGTAACTAGAGTATAGAAGCTAGTATTAATATTACTAATCTCAAAGCTAATATATAGAAGTAGCTAGAGAATAAAGTAGCCCCTTTTAGCTAGAAGATAAAGTAGCCTCTTATAAGGACCTACTAGTTATTAATAAGAGTACTAACTCTAAATTAGTCGTTCCGGCTACTTTTAAAATACTATCTACGAATATAATAGGGAATAACCTAGAGTTAACTACTTGGAGGGTAAAGTTAGAAGCTTAGCTAAAGATTATAACCTTATAGACCCGTCTTAAAGAAGCTGAGCTAGTACTAGCTTCTACTAGTAGTATAGTACTAGCTAAGAAGAGCTATAAGAGTAATTTATAGCTCCTAAAGTTCTACTACCTAATATCTCCAAAGTATAAAGGTAATAACGTAGCTAGATATGTGGTATTTTATAATAAGCTAAGTAAGTACTTTACTAAGTATCTATAGTAATATAAGAGCAACGTATCTATAATAGATATAGATAGAGTTAGATTAGTAGAAGCTCTCCTTAATAGACTCTTAGTCTAGTTATAGATAGATTTCTAGTCGGCCTATAAGGGTAACGTTATCTAGGAAGAGTTTAATACCTAGTACTTAGACTAAATTAAGGATCTAATTAAGAGGTAGAATAAAGCGGGAGTAAACTTTAAGATAGTAATATAGTTACTAGGCTAGAGTTCTATAGAGATTAGCTAAATTTATAAGTACCTTGGTTTTAATACAAGCCTCGTAGTTATACTAGCTAGCTTAGTTAGGCCTTGTATTTGTTATTCTATTATTTAAAGAATATATTTTATAAGTTATCTCTTAAGAACTATTATCCTTATATTTTAAGCTTACTATTACTTATAACTTTAGTTAGAATAAACATTTCTTAAGATCTAGTAACGTGACTTAAGTACGAGTACGAGCTTGAATAGAGCTATACGAGGTTCGTTTAAGCTCTTCTAAATATAAAGTAATAGTAAATTTAGCTAATATCTACGGTATTTCTACCTTTACTTAGTATCTAGAGGCCTGTCTAACTAAGACTAGTATAGTAGCTAAGCTACCGGAATCTTAGAAATACTATATATTACTTTTTAAGGTTGATACCTCTCTTTATAAGACTTTCTAGATACGTATACCTAATTATACTACGCTAGATACCTTAAAGAAGATACTAGAATAGCTGTAGTTAGCTAAGTCCTCTAGGGTTAGTATCTCTACAACTAGTAATAAATAGTCCTCTACCTCCCTCTCTAGTAGTAAGTCCAGTGAGAAGCGCTACCGCTTTATTAATACGTTAGATAGAGAGTAGCCTATTTCGAAAATATTAAAGCCTACTAACTCCTAAGATCCTAGGCTCTCTAGTAAGGCTAAGGGTAGAGTAATACTAGGGGGTTACTAGACCTACGGCTCAACGAGCTATAAGTCCCTAAATTATCTATCCTCTAAGAGTACTATAGGTACGCTAGGGAAAGGGTACGCCTAGTAGACCTTATAAGCGTATATACTATTAGGCTAAGTAGGAAGCCTAAGGACTCTAATCTTAGAGTCCTAGTAAAGTACTAGTAAATTATTTAGGAAAACGTTAAGCCCGCTCTAGTAGATACTAGAGTATCTATTAACCTAATCTCTTAAGATCTTATAGTACTCTAGAGATTAAAAGATCCAAGGTCTCTATTAGACGCGTAGTCTTTGATTAAAGGTAAACCCCTAGCCGTATATAGAGAGTATACGGCTAGCTAGAGGTATAAGACGCTCTTAGTAAATAGAGATAATAAGACGTCGTCTTAGTTACTACGGATATTACCGGGTATTATCTACTCCTAGAAAGCCTATAGTATAAGCTAGTAGAGACGGCCCTTAATTAGAAAACCGAGCCTATAAACTTTATATACTCTAGTAAGAGTAGTATAGTAGATAGTCTACCTAAGAACTAGAAGATTATATCTACTAAGTCTATAGCAAAGGTCCTAAAGTCAAGCGCTAAGGAAAAGATCTATAGTTATCTAATATAGATTCGGACTTTAAAATTCTCTACTATAGATAAGGTTTGCGCCGGAGTCAAGCTAATAGTTATCTAGGCAAATAGAGAGTATAGTTTAGTAATTAGTTAGGAGGACTCTAAGATCCTACCTAAGCGTATAGACTAGGACTATAAAATCGATACCGGAGAGTCCCTAGTACTATTTAGACTACTATATAACCTCTTAGAGCTAGAGCTCAAGGCTTTAAAGAAGTATTTAGAAGAGTACTTTAAAAGGGCTAGATACGTCTCTTAACAAGCTTGGTAGAGGTACCTATTATCTTTGTACTAAAGAAGGATAGGGGCCTACGCCTATATATTAACTACTAAGGTCTAAATAAGGTAATAAGAAAGAACTAATACTAATTACCTATTATCTTAGAGATAGTAAATAGGGTTAGCGGCGTAGCCGTTTTCTCTAAGATAGATCTATAGGATACCTTTAATTGTATTAGAATTAGAGAGGGCTACGAGTAGAAGATAGCCTTCCGGACTCGCTATAGACTCTTTAAATATAACGCTATACTATTCGGGCCAACAAACGCCCTAGCTATCTTCTAGATATATATTAATAATATGCTAATTAGCTTAGTAGACCCAATCTACGTAGTATTTATTAATAATATTCTAATCTTCTCTTTAGAAGAGAAGAACTATTAGAGAGACGTCTATTAGATACTAGAAAGACTATAGTAGTACCGCCTAGAAGCTACTATTGGATCAACTATATAGATCCTAGTAATATAAGTCAATTGACTCGTAAAAGGGGAGAGTAATATAATATATCTATAGTAGAGCTAGCCTGAGAACTTGGCTAATATAAGAGAGCTATACTTATTTATCTAGACTATAGTTAAAAATAATAGAACTCAAAATTTAGTTCTATTTTACTATTAACAATTGGTCTAGGCTGACTTTGGGGAGACTAGTCTAAACTAGCTATATTATAAAGTAGATTAGTATAGCAATTCTACTAATAGTTAGTAGGGAAAAGAGGCGGTAAAAGTTGATTTTAGTATAAATCAATATTGCTACTATTAGTATTAGTTGGGCGCAATTATAGGTTAGATATCTACTAGCCCTATAGCAAAGCGAGCTGCCTATAATAGATGTAGGAAGAATCTATAGCGGCTATTTACTATATATAAGGTAGTAATAGAAGTATATAGTATTAGGGTAGTTCGATATTATTAGAATAGTATATATATAAACTATAGATTTGAGTATAGAGTTACAAAGGGTTTATATACTCTAGTATCTAGAGTTCGTCTTATAACTCCTAATAGTACTAGGAGCTTAACTAGTACTAGTTTATACTAGTAAATACTTACTAGATAATCTTGGTTTATTATCTTTACTCTTTGGTTCTAGGGATATTATCTTCCGGTTTTTGCTAATTTCAGAGTTGGTAAGGCGATTTACTTAGTATTTCTAATTGCGATTGATTTTCTAATATACTCTAGAGGTATTTAGGTACTCTAGATAGTAATAGTATCTATTTTTGTTATTTTCTTAGTAGTGTTTTGTATGAAATACTTATAAAAATACCCAAAGTTAGCTTGAAAAATATAATAGAGTTAGGAAATCCCTAGAAGTATTCTCTAAGTCGTATTGCTTAAATTATATATACAAAAACAGTACTATAATTATACTAGCTTTTTATTAGGATCTATAACCTATTCTAGACTCCGGGACTAATTAGATATTAGTTAGATATTAGTCTAGTACTAAGCTAGATTACGTACTATAGTACGTATAGTCTTAGCTTCGTACACGTAGATATCTTATTACTTAGACGTAGGAGAGATTTCTCTCTAGCGTTTACTCTAAATATATATATTTAATCCCCTTTCTCTCTTAATACGTCTATCCCTATAGTACTACTACGTATCCTTATATTATAAACGCTCTACCCCTTAAGAGGGTATACTACGTTAGTACTATTAGAGATCGGACCTTCCTATAAACGATTATAGGACCTAAGATACGTAACTAGAGCGTAAAAGCTAGTAATAACGTTACCGATCCCAAAGCTAATACGTAGTAGTAGCTAGAGGATAAAGCGGCCTCGCGTAAGGACCTACTAGTTATCGATAAGGACGCTAATTCTGAGTTAGTCGTTCTAGCTACTCCTAAGACGCTATCTAAGGATATAGTAGGGAATAACCTAGAGTCGATAGCTTAAAGGGCTAAGCTAGAAGCTTAGCTAAGGATCGTAACCCTATAGATCCGTCTTAAGGAAGCTGAGCTAGCTCTAGCCGCTACTAGTAGTATAGAGCTAGCTAAGAAGAGCTATAAGGGTAATTCTTAGCTCCTAAAGTCCTACTACCCGATACCTCTAAAGTATAAGGGCGATAATATAGCTAGATATAAGATGTTCCTCTATAAGTTAAGTAAGTACTTTGTAGAGTATCCGTAGTAGTATAAGGGCGACGTATCTAAGGTAGACGTAGATAGAGTTAGACTAGTAGAAGCTCTCCTTAATAGAGTATTAGTCTAGTTATAGATAAGTTTCTAGTCGGCCCGGAAGGGCAACGTTTCCTAGGAGGAGTTTTGTATCTAGTACTTAGATTAAGTCGAGGATCTAATCAAGAGGTAGAATAAGGNCTAAGCTGCCGGAACCTTAGAAATACTACGTATTACTTTTTAAGGTTAAAGCCTCTCTTTATAAGGTATTCTAGGTACGTATACCTAACCGTACGGCGCTAGACACCTTAAAGAAGACGCTTAAATAGCTTTAGTTAGCTAAGTCCTCTAGGATTAGTATTCCTACGACTAGTAATAAGTAGTTCTCCGCCTCCCGTTCTAGAAGTAAGTCTAGTAAGAAGCGCCGCCGCCGCGTCAATATATAGAGTAAAGGGTAGCCTACTTTAAAGATATTAAAGCCTACTAACCTCTAGGGCTCCGGGTCCTCTAGTACGGCTAAGGCCGGAGCGACGCTAAGGGTTTACTAGACTTATAGCTTGACGAGCTATAAGTCCTATAGTTACCTAAACCCTAAGGGTACTACGAGTACGCCGGGAAAAGAGTAGGCCCGATAGACCTCGCAAGCGTATATACTATTAGGCTAAGTAGGAAGCCTAGGGATTCTTAAGGGTTCTAGCTAAGTATTAGTAAGCTAGTTATAAAGACGTCGAGTACGCTCTAGTAGATACTAGAGTACCTATTAACCTAATCTCCTAAGATCATATAGTACTCTAGGGATTAAAAGACCTAAGACCTCTATCGGATACGTAGTTATTAATTAAGGGTCAACCCCTAGCCGTCTACGGGGAGTACACGGTGTAGCTAGAGGTACGAGATACGCTCGGCAAATAGAGGTAGTAAGAAGTCGTCTTAGTTACCGCGAATATTGCCGGGTACCGCCTACTACTAGGAAGCCTCTAGTATAAGCTTATAGAACCGGTTCTTAATAAGAAAACCGACCCTATAAGCTTTACTTACCGTAGTAAGGGTAGTATTATAGATAATCTATCTAAGAATTAGGAGATTATATCTACTAAGTCTATAGCAAAGGTTCTAAAGCGGAGCGCTAAGGACAAGAGCTAGGGCCCCCAACGGTACGGTTCGGGTCGGGTTTTAAGGGTTGAAACCCAAACCGGGAACGGTTCGGGTTTAAACGGTTTAGTCCGGGTCTGGTTTATCTTTTAACGGTTCGGGTTAGGTTCGGGTTAGGTTTTTTATAAAAGTGAAAACCCGCCTCTTTTGAAACCGACGGTTTATAACCCTAATTATATAATAGCGCTATACTATTATAACCAAAGTAATAACTATACTAACTAGAAGGGGTAGTCCTAGAATTATTATATATCTTAGTTAACTTTAGGTCTTTCTAGTAGTCTTCTAGTAGTCTCCTAGTCGTTATATAGTTATAAAGGCACGGTTAAAATTAAGACGAGATCTCTATTCAATACTAATACCTACCCCGAACGCTAGTTATCTCTATACTATACTACTTACGTATACGCCTACGCGTTACCCGAACCGGATTATTACTCTCCTTATCTATATCCCTATTCTTATCCTCATTTGTATTCCCCTCCTTATCCTTATTAGTACTATTATACGTAGTACGATTAGCTGCCCTTATCTCCTCTACTATAGGGCCCAGGTTAGAAGCTATCCTAGATAGTACTAGATAACTACGACGAACAAGAGAAGGAGTAATACTACTAATACGACTACTAAGATAGCTGCTAGTACGACTACTAGTACGACTACTAGTACTACTAGTAGTACTACTAGTAGTATCCCGACCTCTACGACTACCACGCCTACTTCGACTTCTACGACTATAGGTACGGGCGTTTTTAGCTTAAAGGCGGCGAGAAAACCTCGCGCGACCGAGAATACAATCCTATATACTATTAATAACTATAAGTTATTACTATAATAAGCCCTTCTTATCTTCCTCGACCCTACCTTCTATTAGCTAAGGAATAAATCTATTCTCCTTATCCTTATTCTTATTGAACGGTGTATTATCCGGATTAGTAGTATCCTCGTTATTACTAATATCCCTTATATAGACCATGTCCCTTAGAAACCGACTAGTATTATTAGTATTCTCCAAACGCTTAGTCTCGACCTCCTTAGTATGGACTTGATTCTCCCTTATATAGAGAGAGTAATAGTCGTATACCTCGATCGGATCCTTTATACCCTACTTATAATTACTTACTATTAATACGCCGAGAATAGCTAGGCTATAGGTCTTGTTATTAGTATTAAAGTTACGGGCAATACTAAATTCACGTTTAATACTAATACCGGCCGCCTAGATATAGAGGACGTCTTTCGCTAGTATAGTAATACGTAGGAAGTATAGCTCGATCGTCCTCTAATAGTCAAAGAGGTTTTATAAAGCTAGGTTTGCTTCGTCTAGGAAGTATTAGCGACTACTAGGAGACTACTAGAAGATACTTACTCTATATATAATAGTTATTAAATTCCTTCTCTCTATCTAGGATTATCTCCCTCGCTAGCCTGGTAGCTACCATTACTTGCGGTATAGGACCGCGCGCTATATCTAACTCTTCTAGTATAGAATCTATAGACCTCTCCTCTCTCCGTTATAGTCGCGA
>QWZN01000441.1:0-13662 GCA_003693225.1 Venturia aucupariae
AGACGTAGAGCCCGCTCTAGTAGATACTAGAGTACCTATTAACCTAATCTCCTAAGATCTTATAGTACTCTAGGGATTAAAAGACCCAAGGCCTCTATCGGATACGTAGTTATTAATCGAGGGTAAACCCCTAGCCGTCTATAGAGAGTATACGGTACAGCTAGAGGTACGAGATATACTTAGCGAATAGAGGTAGTAAGAAGTCGTCTTAGTTACCGTAAATATCGCTAGGTACCGCCTACTACTAGGAAGCCCCTAGTACAAGCTCGTAGAACTAGTTATTAATTAGAAAACTAACCCTATAAGCTTTACGTACCCTAGCGAGGGTAGCGTTGCAGATAATCTACCTAAGAATTAGGAGATTATATCCGCTAAGTCTATAGCGAAGGTCCTAAAGCGGAGCGCTAAGGATAAGATCTATAGTTACCTAATATAGATTTAGACTACGAAACCCTCTACTATAGGCAAGGTTTACGGAGGAGTCAACCTAATAGATATCTAAGTATATAGAAAGTATAGCTCGGTATTTAGCGAAGAAGACTCCGAGATCCTACCTAAGCGTATAGATTAGGACTATAAGATCGATACCGGAGAGTCCCTAGTGCCGTTTAGGCTACTATATAACCTCTCGGAGCTAGAGCTTAAGGCTTTAAGGGAGTACCTCGAGGAGTACCTAAAGAAAGGCTAGATACGCCCCTTAAAGAGCTTGGTAGGAGTACCTATTATCTTTGTACCGAAGAAGGACGGGAGCCTACGCCTATATATCGACTATTAGGGTCTAAATAAGGTAATAAGGAAGAACCGATACCTATTACCCCTTATTTTAGAGATAATTAATAGGGTTAGTAGTATAGCCGTCTTCTCTAAGATAGATCTACGGGATACGTTTAATCGTATTAGGATTAAAGAGGGCTACAAGTAGAAGACTACCTTCCGGACTCGCTATAGACTCTTTAAATATAACGTTATACTATTTGGGCTAACAAACGCCCTAGCTACCTTTTAGGTATATATTAATAATGCGCTAATAGGGTTGGTAGATATAATCTACGTAGTATTTATCGATAATATCCTAATCTTCTCTACGGAAGAAAAGGACTACAAGAGAGATGTCTATCGGGTACTAGAGAGGCTGCAGCAGTACCGCCTGTACGCTAAGCTCTCTAAATACGACTTCTATATCAAGGAAGTAGACTTCCTTAGGTATATTCTAAGTACTAACGGAATAAGTATAGAGAAGAGTCGGGTCGCGGCTATTAATAAATAGCCGGTACTAAGAAACTACAAGGATATATAGGTTTTCCTAGGAACTACGAACTTCTACTAACAGTTTATCGATAGCTACTTGAGGGTAGCCAAGGGTCTAATAGACTTATTAATTAGTAGTACTAATAGGAAGAACTTCCCCTAGTAGCTATAGAATAATATAGCTACTACCTCCTTCGAGAAACTAAAGCGCTCCTTTACCTACGCTCCTATACTCCGATACTTCGATATCTCGCGGCTACGCCGAATAGAGACTAATACGTCGGGGTAGGCGGTAAGTATAGTATTTTTATAGAAGTTCCCGGACGGTATTAGCTAGCTATAGTATCTAGTAGTATTCTAGTCTCGTAAGATAACTCCTATAGAAACACGGTATAATATACACGACTAAGAATTACTCGTAATTATAAAGGGTTTTGAGGAATACCGATACTTCCTTATAGGCGGAGCGGAGCCTATAGAGGTCCTCTCCGACTATAATAACTTAATCTAGTTTATATCTACTAAGAAATTAATATCTAGATAAGTATATTGGGTATAAGCCTTATCCGAATATAACTTTATTATTACGTATCGTTTAGGTAAGCTTAACCCGGCTAACAGGTTTAGTCGGCGCCTAGATTATATAACTAAAGGAAAGTTAGTTAATTCTCCTTTAATAATACTCCTAATATTATAGGAGAAACTCCGCAATTTGGTCGTAGTAAGGTCTAACTACGGTATCGGCGCAGCCTATATCTAGTTAGAGCTAAAGTTCCTAAGGAGCTTAATCGGGCTATACGTTTCTCGAAACATTATCGCCTTGATCGGGGCGAAGGTAAAGGCCGAGACCGTCTAGATATTCCCGAGTATCGAAGTTAGCGAAGTCGAGGATAGCTTAGGAAGTTATTCCTTAGATAAGGAGGAGGCTCCGGCCTCTCGTAGAGACCCGCTAGGTTTCGTAGATCGTTCCTAGTATAGGATACTAGTAGGACTAGTATTTATATACCTTAAGGGTAGCGACGTATATAATAATACGCCTAAGATAATAGTAGACCTACTTAAGAAAATTTAGTTGAATAACCCTTAGGTTTAGAAGAAAGCCTAGGCGGAGTATACGGAACGTAACCCTACCGGAACGTTATAGAAGCCTTAGGTTATAGATAACCACGGCGTTCTAACGTTTAAAGGAGTATATTTTATTCCGAAGAATCTTACCGTAAGGGTATAGATCCTACGTACTTACTATAATAACCCCGCTATAGGCGGATATTTAGGGTTTAAACCTACCTTAACTAATATCAGTCGTTAATATACTTAGCCTATATTACTTAAGGATATAAAGGCGTACTACCGCGACTACGATATCTATTAGAGGTCGCGGATTATACGGTACGTTTCGTATAGGAAACTAAAGTCACTTCCTCTTCCTACGCGGCTAATATAGGAATTCTCGATAGACTTTATTATAGAACTACCGCTAGTACTACTAAGAGATGCCGTTGTTAATACCTTACTAGTAATTATCGATCGGTATATAAAATGGGTATAGTACTATATAATTTCGAAGTATACTAATACCTCGGAGCTTACGTAGCTCTAGGTAGACTAGCTAGGCGTCTACGGAACGCTACTAGGTATTATATTAGACCGCGGTCCTATATTCACCTCCAAATTTTGGTCGGTATTTTGCCGATATATAAGGACCACGCTTAGGCTTAGTACCGCCTTCTACCCGCAAACTAACGGATAAACGGAAAGGCAAAATTAGAATTTAGAACATTTTCTAAGGTACTATATTAGTTATTAGATAGATAACTAGCCGTACTAGCTATAGATAGTAGCTAATATATATAACCGGGCAGAGCACAGCTCTATTTAGAGATCTCTATATAAGACTCTCTATAGGTACTACCTAGAGGATAACTAGTTAGTCGCGGATAAGCCTACTAGTAGTATTTCTAATATAACGGTACGTATAGAAGAAATTCTAGAAATACGTACCGAACTAGCTAAGTCCGTCCGCGATACTATAGAGGCTTCGGCGGTATAGGCTAATAAGAAGAGGATTAATAAGTTATACTATATTAGTAATTTGGTCCTACTATCTTTAAAGAATATTAAGTCAAAACGGATTAAGAAGAAACTTGATTTCCGCTACCTTAGACCGTTCGAGGTACTTAAGATTGTCGGAACTTTAGTCTATAAACTAAAGCTTCTACTAGTATACCTAATTTATAACGTATTTTATATTTCCCTACTAGAGCCTTACCTAGTACGGCCAGGTATTTCCCTACCGGATCCGTAGGAGATCGAAGGGTAGGTAGAATAGAATATTAAGAAAGTTCTCGACGTTTATATACGCCGGAATAAAAAAGAATTCCTAGTAGTATAGGAAGGCTAGACGCCGGTCTATAATAGCTAGGAGCCGGCGGACTATCTCGTAAATTATAGTAAGGTAATTCGGGATTTCGAGGAAGCTCGAAAAGCCTTATAGATCGAGTAGTAGAAACTATAGCTAGCTAAGAAAGCTCCGAAGAAGGGGTAGAAAATCTCTATAAGAGGTAGGTAAAGAAGATCTAGGAGAAGTAAGAAGTAAGTTTACTTCTATAGTATAGCGTATTCCGTATTACGATATCTCCTAGGCCGGGGAGGCGTCTACGATAGCTATAAGCGACTAAGTCGTATAAAAATTCTACAGAATTTATAAGATAGTATAATTTATTAATAGAGTACTATCGAATCTTAACTTTCTATAACCTAGCTAAGCTAACTCTTTTATTCCGCTCCCTATATAGAGAAGATACTATATACGGAAATTAAGACTTTCTAAACGTAAGTATAAGATATAAAGTATAAGATTAAAATGAATTCTAAGATTAGGGTACGGACCTTAAAAGAGAATAAAGCTACGTATATAGATAGTATAAAATAGGACCTAGATCTACTTCGGTATATTTCTAAGGGATACTAGCGCTAAAAAGTCCCGTCTAAGGGCCGAAGTAGTTTTCGATAAGTAAAATTCCTATATACTAATCTAAAACCTAGGTATATAAAGTACGTAATCGAAGAGTTATTCGAGACTAGAGAGATAGTAGTAGGTAAGAAACGGTTACGTCTTTTTAGGAAGATAAGATTACTATTAGGAAGTAAGGTAGAAGAAAGCTATAAAATTTAAGGGCCTAGTACTTATAGAGCCGGGCCGAGGTTAGAGACTAGACGCGACGCGACTATAGCGTAAAAATAAAGAAGAAGAAAAGACTACTTAAACCCTAATAAAAGAATACTAGATATTCAAACTCTCTACTACGTAGATATATACCCGTTATTATCCCTAGCCCTCTTAGTCTTAGATCCCGTAGACTTCTCGGACGGTACAGCCTTCTCTTACCTTAAAAATAAAGCCTAGGTCGGGTAGATACCTCTCCTACTATTATACTACTCCTAAATAAAGTCGACGTACTCGGAGATTATTTATAAGTTAAGGGTAAACTCGGAACTAACGGTAAAGGTAGTATACTTACTATAAAAAAATTTAGCTATAGTAGTAGAATAGAATTTAAATAAAAGAATATACGTTGCGGCATAGAGGCGGCTAAGGTTATAAAGGGTAGCGATAATACGGTCGGCTACTATTAAAAGAACCTCCTTAGACTGCGAAAGGTTAACCTTAGGTACGGCCTACTTATCCTAAGTACGGGCGGCAAGGTACTACTAGTATATAGCTTTAGTACAAGCTCGTATAATCAAAGCATTACTACCAAAAGTATTACCGATACGAATAGCGCGGAGATAGGACTTATAGTAGCGCTTAGTAGTATCTACGAAGTCGGAGAATCGATACTCGACCTAGGAAAAAGATTATTAGAAAAAAGAGAAGTTCTTAGATAGGAATAGCAAACTTATACGGTCGCAACGTTAACCCTTTTTAGAATAGATACTATAAGCCGTAGCTGCGGGTATCTTTCTACTAATCTTATACTAATTTACTAAAGTATTTTCACGCGTGCCTGCGGCTTTGTCCCCCGGGGTCTTTATTATACTACTTGCCTATAGGGCTATATATATATAGTATATACGACTAGTTATCTTACTATCTACGGACGCGACGACTTCGGCAACGGGGGTACGAGTTGAGTTAGCTATAGTAAGGGGTTTAGCGCGAGATAGATAGTTTATAAGGAAGAAGAAGAAGTTGATATTAGTTTAATAAAATAAAATATCGTATCGAAGTTAATTTTATTAATAGCCCTTTGACCGTTACCTACGCGATAGGATTAGCATTATTAATATAGAAAATTCTAGAATCCGAATAATACTCGATTAAGAATCAAAATAAATAAAAGCTAGGAATAAAAGCGAGCTAGGAACTCACTCTCTATATAAGCTAACGTTACTACCACGGCCTCCCCTATAGGAGGACTTAAGGATACTAATATTATTATTAAAAGAAGAAGGTTAACTTAAGGATAGAGGTTCTTAAGTAGCCTTACTAGTTACCTAGGCGCAGCTAGGCTAATACCTAAGATTATAGCCTAGTACTAGAACTATAGTTACGATTTCGTAATTAGCTAATACTAGGTTAGCTATAGGAGCTCAATCGCCCAAAGAGGTAATATTACCAATATATATAACCTAGGGATCTACTTCTACTAATTAGTATATAAACTAGATCCACCTTTACTATAATAAGTAACTTAGTTCCGAGGTAGAAGATATCTCTACCAACGATATAAGAAACGTTCGACGGGGTCTATTACGTATCTTTTAAGACCGCAAAGTAACCGGAGAGTAAGTACTAAAATAACTACGCCGAGGCGGGTCAGCCTACACCTATAAGGATTATAGAATAGATTAGAATATTCCTAGCTATAAAAAACTCAAAGAAGTAAGTAAATCTCTAAGTAAGCTATATACTACAGCCTTACGCAGAGACTACTAAATAGGACGAAAGGAATACGATTTAATAAGACTATAATATAGACTAGGGATAAGATACGAGGCGCCTCGGCCTATCTTAGCACCTAAGTCTACTAGGACGGGGAGCTAGAAACGCCCCTATATAAGAACGGTAGGCAAGTAGAAATCCTACCTCTACCTATTCCTAGTATAATAGAACCCTAGGATGCCTCCTCTAAGGATCCTAGGGTAGCCTATACTCTAGAAGTATGGACCGCCCTATCTCCGGGAGCTAAGGGATCTATAGATCACGGCTACGGGTAAGAGGATAGGATCCGGAACTATAGGAAGAACTTCTTAAGTTATCTTAGCTAAGTCGTTTCGCTATAGGGCTAGTTCCTAGATAATAGGGGTACTAAGCTACAAATTAGGTACCTTAGGAGTAATCCTCTATAAAAGTAGAGGACCTCCGCCGTATACTAAGGAAACAAAATAGGCTAGCAAGTTATATACCTATTAGGCTAGAAGGTCTCTCTACCCGGTAGGGGGTATAAGGTATAAGGCAGGCCACCTTACCGTTATTACTCCTCAAAACGGAGAAACCTGGCCTATAATAGTAGGTAAAAGCAACGGGCTAGAAAGTTGTATACCTATTAGGCTAGGCGGCCTCTCTACCCCGTATATAGGGTATAGGAGTAGTACGCGGAGTAGGTATATTGGGAGTAATCTACTACTTAAGAGTAGGACCGCTGCCGTATACTAAACAAACTATTATAACCGGAAAACTGCGTAGAGGAATATATACCGCTACGTAGTTAAAGCTAAGATAGGCTGGCTAGTTATATACCTATTAGACTAGCTAGGAGGCTACTCTACCCATGAATTCAAGGGTATACTACTATTAATACTCCTTAATTCAGAGGACCCTAACCTATAAGTAGGTAGATAAGAGTATTAACTCCTATATCAAACCTTCTATCTTCGGTCGTATAGGAGGAGGAGTAGCGGAGTAGCGACCGTTAGTACTATAGACGAGAGTATATATTATTATACTATAAACGTTATAACTAAGGAGGTTTAAATAACCTTCTCTACTCGATTTGGGATCTACTACGCGGATCCTAGGGGGGGTAGCTTAAGTAGAGAAGGCTTACAAGTATAACCCCTAGGGAATACTACTATTTTTTTAAAATCAGCACAGGTTATTATAAAGAATAAATCGTAAAATTCTACGACCTAAATAAGGCCGGGCCAAACCCCTACAGGAAGCGGGGTAAGGCTAAAGTAAGGGTAACCTTAGATCCGACCCAAAGCTATAAGACTTAGCCTAAGTAAGATTACTTAGCTAAGTAGGAGTTGAGAAAGGGTAGTAGCGTTAGTATAATATAGTCGACAACGAGCTATATATACCTTTCTATAAACTTTTTTTCCCCTTTAGGGGTTTTTAGTAGTTTTAAAGGAACCGTGGAGTCCGAGGATAGACTCCTAAAGGGGGGGGCAATATTAGGATCTATAACCTATTCTAGACTTCGGGACTAGTTAGATATAGGTTAGATACTAGTCCGGTACTAAGCCAAGTTACGTACTAAGGTACGTACGGCCTTAGCTTCGTATACGTAGATATCTTATCGCTTAGACGTAGGAGAGATTCCTCTCTAGCGTTTACTCTAAATATATACATTTGATCCCCTTTCTCTCTTAATACGTCTATCCCTATAGTACTACTACGTATCCTTATACTCCCTATAGTAGCGTGGAGGATAAGGACTCTACGTTGGATAGATAGTCTAGCGAAGGTAACTATAGCTCTAGTAACGTTTATAAGTATTAAGGTAACTATTCCGACCCTTTCTATAATAGCGCGGAAATTAATATAGCTAATACCGATTTGTCTTCAACTGAAATAATTGAGTATACCGTTATATATATTAGCGTTAGATACGTTAGATATTTAGCGAAATACGAAGCCGCGCCTAGCTTAGCGCAACTCGAGCCGAGTTATAATAACGACGTAGAACTAGAATAGGTAATAAGGTAGAGGACCTACGGAACGGAGATAGTAAGGGCCGCACTCGACCAAGGCGCGATCTACGAAACCGTTATAAATAAATAGGCTCCTAAACCTATATTCTATACCGATTTTACCAACCCGAGATCTACTTATATATTTCCTAATAACGGTGACTATAAAGGTAAGGGAGTAATACGCAATACCTTTAAAAAGGAGAAGAGTATATCCCGTTATAGCTAAGTAGTAGATATTAAAGATAAGGACGAGTATTAGGATCTATAACCTATTCTAGACTCCGGGACTAGTTAGATATAGATTAGATACTAGTCTAGTACTAAGCCAAGTTACGTACTAAGGCACGTACGGCCTTAGCTTCGTATACGTAGATATCTTATCGTTTAGACGTAGGAGAGATTCCTCTCTAGCGTTTACTCTAAATATATATATTTGATCCCCTTTCTCTCTTAATACGTCTATCCCTATAATACTACTACGCATCCTTATATTGTAAACGCTCTACCCCTTAAGGGAGTATACTACGTTAGTACTATTAGAGATCGGACCTTCCTCTAAACGATTATAGGACCTAAGATACGTAACTAGAGCGTAGAAGCTAGTAACAACGTTACCGATCTAGAAGCTAATATATAGTAGTAGCTAGAGGATAAAATAGCCTCCCGTAAGGACCTACTAGTTATCGATAAGGACGCCGATTCCAAGTTAGTCGTTCCGGCTACTCCTAAGACGCTATCCGAGGATATAATAGGGAATAACCTAGAGTCGATAGCTCGGAGGGCTAAGCTAGAAGCTTAGCTAAAGATCGTAACCCTATAGGTCCGTCTTAAGAAAGCTAAGCTAGCCCTAGCCGCTACTAGCGGCGCAGGACTAGCTAAGAAGAGCTATAAGGGCAATTCTTAGCTCCCGAAGTCCTACTACCCGATACCTCCGAAGTATAAAGGCGATAATATAGCTAGATATAAGGTGTTCCTCTATAAGTTAAGCAAGTACTTCGCGGAGTATCCGTAGCGGTACAAGGGCGACGTATCTAAGGTAGACGTAGATAGAGTTAGACTAGTAGAAGCTCTCCTCGATAGACTACTAGTCTAGTTATAGATAAGTTTCTAGTCGGCCCGCAAGGGCAACGTTACCTAGGAGGAGTTTAGTACCTAGTATTTAGATCAAGTTAAGGATCTAATCAAGAGGTAGACTAAGGCGGGAGAGAACTTCTAGACAGTAAAGTAGTTACCGGGCTAGAGCGTCTCCGCCTTCGCTTAGTATCTAGAGGCCTATCTAACCGAGACCGGTATAGTAGCTAAGCTACCTAAACCTTAGAAATACTATATATTACTTTTCAAGGTTAAAGCCTCTCTTCGTAAGGTATTCTAGGCACGTATACCTAACCGTATAGCGCTAGATACCTTAAAGAAGACGCTTAAATAGCTTTAGTTAGCTAAGTCCTCTAGGGTTAGTATTTTTACGACTAGTAACAAGTAGTTCTCCGCCTCCCGCTCTAGTAGCGAGTCTAGTAAGAAGCGCTACCGCCGCGTTAATACGTAGAGCGAAGGGTAGCCTACTTCGAAGATATCGAAGCCTACTAACCCCTAGGGCTCCGGTTCCTCTAGTACGGCTAAGGGCGGAGCAACGCCGGGAGGTTACTAGACCTATAGCTCGACGAGCTATAAGTCCTATAGTTACCCGAACCCTAAGGGTACTACGAGTACGCTAGGAAAAGGGTAGGCCTAATAGACCTCGTAAGCGTATATACTATTAGGCTAAGTAGGAAGCCTAGGGATTCTAACCTTAGGGTCCTAGCTAAGTATTAGTAAGCCGGTCGTAAAGACGTAGAGCCCGCTCTAGTAGATACCGGAGTACCTATTAACCTAATCTCCTAAGATCTTATAGTACTCTAGGGATTAAAAGACCTAAAGCCTCTATCGAATACGTAGTTATTAATCAAGGGTAAACCCCTAGCCGTCTACGGAGAGTATACGGTGCAGCTAGAGGTACGAGATACGCTTAGCGAATAGAGGTAGTAAGAAGTCGTCTTAGTTACCGCGAATATTGCCGGGTACCGCCTGCTACTAGGGAGTCCCTAGTATAAGCTCGTAGAACCGATTCTTAATTAGAGAACCAACCCTATAAGCTTTACGTACCCTAGTAAGGGTAGCGTTATAGATAATCTACCTAAGAATTAGGAGATTATATCCGCCGAGTCTATAGCGAAGGTCCTAAAGCGGAGCGCTAAGGATAAGATCTATAGTTATCTAATATAGATTCAGACCACGAAACCCTCTACTATAGGTAAGGTTTACGGCGGAGTCAACCCGATAGATATCCGAGCGTATAAAGAGTACGGCTTAGTATTTAGCGAAGAAGACTCCGAGATCCTACCTAAGCGTATAGATTAGGACTATAAGATCGATACTAGAGAGTCCCCGGTACCGTTTAGGCTACTATATAACCTCTCGGAGCTAGAGCTTAAGGCTTTAAGGGAGTACCTTGAGGAGTACCTAAAGAAAGGCTAGATACGCCCCTTAAAGAGCTCGGTAGGAGTACCTATTATCTTCGTACCGAAGAAGGACGGGAGCCTACGCCTATATATCGACTATCGGGGTCTAAATAAGGTAATAAGGAAGAACCGATACCTATTACCCCTTATTTTAGAGATAATTAATAGGGTTAGCGGTACAGCCGTCTTCTCTGAGATAGATCTACGGGATACGTTTAATTGTATTAGGATTAAAGAGGGCTACGAGTAGAAGACTACCTTCCGGACTCGCTATAGACTCTTTAAATACAACGTTATACTATTCGGGCTAACGAACGCCCTAGCTACCTTTTAGGTATATATCAATAATACGCTAATAGGGTTAGTAGATATAATCTACGTAGTATTTATTAATAACATCCTAATCTTCTCTACGGAAAAAAAGGACTACGAGAGAGACGTCTATTAGGTACTAGAGAGGCTACGGTAGTACCGCCTATACGCTAAGCTCTCTAAATATAACTTCTACGTCAAGGAAGTAGACTTCCTTAGGTATATTCTAAGTACTAACAGTATAAGTATAGAGAAAAGTCGTATCGCGGCTATTAATAAATAGCCGGTACTAAGAAACTATAAGGATATATAGGTTTTCCTAGGAACTACAAACTTCTATTGATAGTTTATCGATAGCTACTCGAGCGTAGCTAAGGGTCTAATAGACTTATTAATTAGTAGTACTAATAGGAAGAACTTCCCCTAGTAGCTATAGAATAATATAGCTCCTACCTCCTTTAAGGAACTAAAGCGCTCCTTTACCTACGCTCCTATACTCTAATACTTCGATATCTCGCGGCCACGCCGAATAGAGACTAATACGTCGGGGTAGGCGGTAAGTATAGTATTCTTATAGAAGTTCCCGGACGGTATTAGCTAGCTATAGTATCTAGTAGTATTCTAGTCTCGTAAGATAACTCCTATAGAAACACGGTATAATATATACGACCAAGAATTGCTCGCAATTATAAAGGGTTTCGAGGAATACTGACACTTCCTCGTAGGTAGAGCGGAGCCTATAGAGGTCCTCTCTAATTATAATAACTTGATCTAGTTTATATCTACTAAGAAATTAATATCTAGATAAGTATATTAGGTATAAGCCTTATCCGAATATAACTTTATTATTACGTATTATCCCGGTAAGCTTAACCCGGCTAACGGGTTCAGTCGGCGCCTAGATTATATAACCGAAGGAAAGTTAGTAGATTCTCCTTCGATAATACTCCCGATATTATAGGAGAAACTCCGTAATTCGGTCGTAGTAAGGTCTAACTACGGTATCGGCGTAGCCTATATCTAGTTAGAGCTAAAGTTCCTAAGAAGCTTAATCGGGCTATATATTTCTCGAAATATTATCGCTTCAATTAGGGTAAAGGTAAGGGCCGAGACCGTCTAGATATTCCCGAGTATCGAAGTTAGCGAAGTTAAGGATAGCTTAGGAAGTTATTCCTTAGACGAGGAGGAGGCTCCGGCCCCTTATAGAGACCCGCTAGGTTTCGTAGATCGTTCCTAGTATAGGACGCTAGTAGGACTAGTATTCGTATACCTTAAAGGTAGCGACGTATATAATAATACGCCTAAGATAATAGTAGACCTACTTAAAAAAATTTAGTTAAATAACCCTTGGGTTTAGAAGAAAGCCTAGGCGGAGTAGACGGAACGTAACCCTACCGGGACGTTATAGAAGCCTTAGGTTATAGATAGCTACGGCGTTCTAACGTTTAAAGGAGTATATTTTGTTCCAAAGGATCTTACCGTAAGGGTATAGATCCTACGTACTTACTATAATAACCCCGCTATAGGCGGATATTTAGGGTTTAAACCTACCTTAACTAATATTAGGCGTTAATATACTTAGCCTATATTACTTAAGGATATAAAGGCGTACTACCGCGACTACGATATCTATTAGAGGTCGCGGATTATACGGTATACTCCGTACGGGAAACTAAAGTTACTTCCTCTTCCTACGCGGCTAATATAGGAATTCTCGATAGACTTCATTATAGAACTACCGCCGGTACTACTAAGAGATACCGTTATTAATACCTTACTAGTAATTATCGATCGGTATACGAAATAGGTATAGTACTATATAATTTCGAAGTATACTAATACCTCGGAGCTTACGCAGCTCTAGGTAGACTAGCTAGGCGTCTACGGAACGCTACTAGGTATTATATTAGACCGCGGTCCTATATTTACCTCCAAATTTTAGTCGGTATTTTGCCGATATATAAGGACTACGCTTAGGCTTAGTACCGCCTTCTACCCGCAAACTAACGGATAAACGGAAAGGCAAAATTAGAATTTAGAATATTTTCTAAGGTACTATATTAGTTATCGGATAGATAACTAGCCGTACTAGCTATGGATAGTAGCTAATATATATAACCGGGTAGAGTATAGCTCTATTTAGAGATCTCTATATAAGGCTCTCTATAGGTACTACCCGGAGGATAACTAGTTAGTCGCGGATAAGCCCGCTAGTAGTATTCCTAATATAACGGCACGTATAGAAGAAATTCTAGAAATACGTACTAAACTAGCTAAGTCCGTCCGCGATACTATAGAGGCTTCGGCGGTACAGGCTAATAAGAAGAGGATTAACAAGTTATACTATATTAGTAATTTAGTCCTACTATCTTTAAAGAATATTAAGTTAAAATAGATTAAGAAGAAACTTAATTTCCGCTACCTTAGACCGTTCGAGGTACTTAAGATTGTTAGAACTTTAGCCTATAAACTAAAGCTTCTACTAGTATACCCGATTTATAACGTATTTTATATTTCCCTACTAGAGCCTTACCTAGTACGGCTAGATATTTCCCCGCCGGATCCGTAGGAGATCGAAGGGTAGGTAGAATAGAATATCGAGAAAGTTCTCGACGTTTATATACGCCGGAATAAAAAAGAATTCCTAGTAGTATAGGAAGGCTAGACGCCGGTCTATAATAGCTAG
>QWZN01000442.1:0-13623 GCA_003693225.1 Venturia aucupariae
TAAGACCCGTTAGTTAATTAAGACCCGTTAGTTAATTAAGACCCGTTAGTTAATTAAGACCCGTTAGTTAATTAAGACCCGTTAGTCTATTAAGACCTATTAGTTAACTATACTTAATATAAGGTAAGTAAGCGCTAATAAGTTAAAAGATACGGCGACTTAGTAATATAATCTACCAACTAAAAGATTATTTAGGGGACGATATAAATTAGTAAGTATTACCTAATTTATCTTTCGATACTTAGTTTATATCAAGAGGAGTTTCTAAAATAAAGCGAGCGAGGGTAGAAGTAGATATACTAGGCGAGTTTGTACTTTTACCCTTAATACTAAGTATCCTAATTATAAGTATATATATAGGCTAAGATATTACTATTAACTCTTAGCGTAAGAATCAAGGTATAAACCTATAGAGAATAAGCGATAACTTTACCGGCTACGTAAAAAAAGCTTAGTCGATAGCGTAGAATAATAGATATAATAGATCTATCCCGGTAGCGGAACGAGCCCCTAATATAGTACCGTCTATTATTCCTAATCATAGTCTATAATACGTAAGTAATAGTATTATCTCGGACGAGATAGGTAGGTTAACCGGTCTAGTTATACTCGGATCTCTTATCGTAGAAGTCGGGTTTTAAAAAGATAGTATACGTAGTAGTAAAGTTATACTACGGCTATAATACTATAGGTATATTAAGCGAGGCCTAATATACGATACTAATAAGCGACTAGGATTTCCTTTACGCTTACCTAAAAGGTAGGAACGAACGCGGTTACCGATAGATCTATAAAGATATTACTAAACTAATTTTCGACGTATTCTTTTTTAGGAGAGGGAGTAGTAAAATTGGGAAGATTATAGTAACGAAGGTTACGTTCGAGATAACTATACCTAGCGAGATAATATATATAGTAGCGGCTACAATTATATAAGCGCTTAAGATCGCAATAATAGCAAGTACTAGAGAGTCGACTCGATAGGATAGAAATACTAGCTATAGTAATATACTACGCAAATCCTTTACCGGTAAAGCCGAGCTAAGATAGTTTTCTAGATAACTACTAAAGCCTATAGTACGACTATTATAATAACGCTCGTATTATATAGTACGATACTTAGCGGGTCTACTAGATAAAGATATATAGGTAGGAAAAAGCCTTAGAGGGTACTAGGCTTATTTGTATAAGTAAACCGCAAATTCGAGACCGTAATATATTATTATAGATACTAAGAGCTATAGAGATATTAGAAGAAGATATTACATTAGTAATAGAGGATAAGGACTCGTAATATAAAGGGGAAGAAGATAAGGAGCTAGATAATATTATAATTATAGATAATAATTCGATTAGAGGCGGGTAGATAAGAGGGAAAGAAGAAGATAATAATATTAGAATAGTAGTATAAGAAGAGAATACGCTCTAGGCGAGGAAGAGTTTATAGGGGAGAGATAAGAGTAAGTAGATTAATATTAGTAGTAAAAGATTATTATTACTACTATTATCAAATATTAATAGAGTAGATATAATAGACGACGGTATTTAACTATATATAGACAAATACTATCGTTAGTATCTATATATAGATAAATACTATTATTAGTATTTAAGATACTAACGACAATATTTATCTATATATAGATACTAACGCTAGTATTTAAGATACTAACAATAGTATTTATCTATATATAGATACTAACGATAGTATTCGTCTATATATAGATATAGACGACGGCGAGAATAGTAGAGGCGCGTCTATAGTAAGTTTCGGATATAATAACTAGGATAATTTACTAACCATTTAAAAAGAATACTAGTTCTATTCTCGAAAGGAGCGAAGAGCTACTAGAATTTTCTTATAAGAAAGATATTACCTGAAATAGAAGAGGGAAAAAGGTAAGTAAATACGGAAGATAGTTAGAGGACTAGTACTAATATTACCTAAGATCGAAATATTAGTAATAGACATTTTTAACGAGACGAGGGTAGTTAAGATAAAGGTAGAGACTTCCTTTCGACAGACCTAGTAGGAACTATTTAGTACTTTCTACGGCTTAGTAATAGCTCTAGTTAATATAATAGAGCGGGGGTTATTCTTAGATATAGACGGCCTAATAACTCAACTAACTCCCGCGACGTATATAATAGGGGAGAGAAGGATAAAGAAATTCTAGAAAAGGGTAATAAAGGAATATAAGCTAGGAAGTAGGCAGAAAATTCCTTAGAATATAAATATCAACGGTTCGGGAAATTAGAAGACGGTAATAGAGTATTAGATTACTATTAGCTATAGGTACCTAGGGTCGACTAAAGATCTCGAGGCGGCAGGGCGAGTAGAGGAAGAAGAGGAGTAGTAATAGATTAGTTATATTACGGGGTAACCCTATATATACGAGGGTTAAGGTAGTAGATAAAGCTAAGTCAACTAAAGTATAAAGTAGGAGGAGGGATTAGGCTAGCTATATAGTCTTATAGTCCGCGTACTATCTACCGGTCTCCGCTTTAGCCTATATATCCTATAAGCCTCGAGCCCTAAGCTTCCCAAGGGCGCCAGCCCCTAATATTGCCCCCTAACTCCCTCTTTAGTCTCTAGAGCAAAACCGCCGGCGTCCAATCACCGCGCGTGCTGCCCCGAGGTAAGAAAAATAGGTAGAGAAGTAGTAAGCTAGCCCGACTATAAAATCTTCCGGCTCTAGCTACTCTTGAATCGGGGACCGATCTAAACTATACGGGTAGCCCTATTACCTATCTTACTTAGTTCTTACCGTAACTAGGCGTCCTTAACTTCCTAGTAGTCAGCTAACCAAAGTGCCCGGAGCCAATTAGAGGCTCCTATCGAGTTAATAATAGGATCTAGTAATAATAGTATCAAATCCACGTATAAATAATAGTAACCCGGCCGTGGTAGTAAGGTCTACTTAAGCCCGGCTATCCCCCTCCTTTTTCGTACTTTTTTCTTCAAATATTAATATTAACAAGTTAGTCTACCTAGCTGGATCTATCGTTCGTTACCCGCCCAAAACTAACCGGTCGTAGTAACTAAACGTAAGCGCTCGAAAGGCGACCCCCTAGCCCCTATTAATCTTATAGGAACCGTAAGTTGTCCGTTTATCCTCGGTCTCCGGTTATTAATACCCGGACGTAGACGCCCCGCGCTATCTACTACTATACTTATCCCTCCGTTAGTAGAGATTACTAGGCCCTAGCCCTTCCGGACCGCGTAAGTAGCTTATCTTATTTAATATAGCCTCCGGCTAATATCGTTAGGACGCTATCGGAAAAGGGTCGCGCTTAACTACCGTCTACGCCTACTATACCTACCTCCGGTTATAGTACTATATTATATATATTATTCCGGATTCCGTAGGAACTAACCCGCTAACCGTCCTTTATAGGCCGGAGCTAGTCGGCCTAGCCTTTACAGCCTAGACCCGCTCGGATAATACCGCCTAGTATATATTTTCCGTTCCCCGGCTAATTTTGCCCGCTAACCGTTTGTAGCGCCGCTACCTACAAGGACCTCGCCGCCGCTATTAAGGCTTAGCGGGCCTTAAAGGCCCTAGACCGCCGCTCCCTTATTACCGGGTAAGATTTTTCTACTACTACCTAGCCTAAGTATCTGCTAACTAATAGAAAAAGCCCGGTCTCCGCTACCCTTAATACTACCTACGAGTAGGCGTTAATAAATCTCTTACTTACCGGCGCTTCTATCCCGGTCGCCCTCGTCCTTGGCCCGCGGCGCTCCAATCCGGAGCCGGAGGTAGATAATAAGGAGTAGGAGAGGAGATAGAAGTTTTTTTTTTTTATTATTAAGTTAGGCCGGAGGCCGGTCGCTACTACTCGGGGCCTAGAATAACCCCCCTAGGTAGCGGAATAGGTAGGAGATAGAGTTTTTTTTTTTTATACTAATATCGCGTAGGCCTAAGGCCGGTTACTACTGCCCGGAGTCCGGAACAACCCCTCTAGAGAGTAGAATTAGTTAGGAGATAGGGAGATTTTCTTTTTTTTTTATAATAATATTGCGTAGGCTAGAGGCCGTTTATTTTCGCTTAGGAATCGAGCTATTCTTATCGGATAGAGAATAAACTAAAAAAAAAAAAAATTTATACTATAGTAAGTAAAAAGAAAAGTGAGCTATAAAATCTAAGAGAGGAAAGACTATATTTTATAAGATTATCGTTAGGATAGCTAGCGACCGCCTCCTTTAGATCGGCCGGCGTCCTACTTATCGCGTAGGCTATCGTTAGAGCGAGCGCTATTATAGATTTATTCGAAGACGTCTATAGCCTCTACGTCCTCTATCTCTTCGAGGGGCTCCTACGTAGGGTTATAGAAACTATACTATTTTACTAGGACCTAGCGTTTTCTAGACTTCGTTCTAGCGTATAGGATCTCCTCTACAGCCTATTCCTCGTACTTCTTAGATAGTACGGGGGCCGGCTGCGAATTATCGATAACCTACCCCGGTAGAGGATTCTCTCGTAATACTAGTCGTAGGAGGTCCGGGTAAAAGATAGGATAGATACCCTTAGAGATTCCTTCTAATCGAATAGAGAGCGGGCTAATAACCTTAGTAACTATATATTTCGCCTAGTAGGTATCTAGCTTCTTCTTTAGTCTCTCGCTACTATAGTTCCAAAGGCTAAGCTAAACCTTATCGCCTACTACGTATTTTAGGGCGGCCTACCTAGTCTTATTAGCGGCCTCCTCTTACTACTAGTTGGATACGGCTATTAAGGCCTAGTATATATCTATTATATCCTTTAGCTTCTTTACGAAGACCTCCGCGCGCTATTCCGCTAGTAGCGGGCGATAGTTGGCGGGGTCCTCCTATATATTAGGGGCTGGCGCCCTTGAGATAGTTAGGACTAGGAACTATATATAAGCGGAGCCCGTTAGGTAGCGTACGGACTACGAGACTATATAATAGGCCTTATCCCTCCTCCGACTTTATACCTTAGTTAACTTAGTTTTATCTACTACCTTAATTCTCGTATATATAGGGTCTTTCCGTAATATTAAGTCAACTCTTTTTTCTCTCTACTTATAAAGCAACTCTCCCCGCTATAGACGACTAGGAGACCGACGGCTTTCTACCGCTTCGCGTAGCCTCTAGCGCGAGGTAGGACGGCGGTAGTACCCTAGTATAGCTATTACCTACCTAATACGCCTCTACTATCTAATAGCTACTCGCCGCCTAGAGGCTTACGGACTCCAAGCTAAACGCGGCGGAGGAAGTATTTAGTAACTAGAGAAGCTAGGACGAGAAGCTAATAGAGCTGGTTATAGCTCTATAGACGTTCTCCTCCCGAGAAGCTACGGCGTCTATATACGATTATTTAGATACTATAGGCCCTCGCGAGTAGAAGCCCCTATTATAGGACGGTACTACGGCTACGTTTCGCGACTTTCTTATCCGCCTCGAGAGCTCGTACGCGGTACGTTCCGGCCTGAAACTACCGCTCTCCGCCCCTTACTACTAGGATTATATTAACGACTGTCTCCCTTACGATAAGCGGGCTAGGCTAAGGAACTTCTAGCTAGCCGGGGGTATCTCCGGCAACCGGGATCCTAAGGAGTTCTTTGCGGTTCTCGAGATAACCTTTGCGGACTCTATAGAGAAAACAAAGGCCCTAGAGAACCTTACTAGGCTAAGGTACTAGAATAGCCAACTATAGTATAAATACTAGTTGGTTTTCAACGAACTCCTTTACGCTTCGAACGGTAGCTATTAGGACGACGCCGTTAAGATTATATACCTTAAAAAGACGTTCTCTAACTAAGTCGCTATAAGTACGGTTCCTATATAGTATATACCGTAGTATACCAGTTTCTATACGGAGGTTAGCCGCATTATAGCTAACTACGAGAATACTTTCTAGTTCGCGATAAAGAATCGGACATAGCTCTCCAAGCTAAAGTCGTTAGAACCCGGTACTATTAGCTCGTACGCCGGTCCTAGGGGGCTATTATACCTACGCCCTAGTACGGCATCCTAGGCGGAGCCTATAGATACTATTATAACCGCGACCCGCGTATAATCGAGCGGATAGTACCCCGTCGCGGGCTCGTTATAACGCCGCATAGCCCCTAGAGGCTTAAAGCCCCCGACTTAGGCGAAGTAGGTTACTAAAGCCGAGCTCGACTTAAGGCGAGAGCGCGGTCTCTACTTCCGTTATAGAGGTAGCGGATACTAGTCAAATAACTATATATACCGCGCCGTATAGAACCCCGCAAAATCCTCCGAGCGCGTTAATATAGCGGCCGTTCTATCTACTCCGGATACCCCCCTAATATTAGAGGACTCCGATCCGGACGAGTCGGAAAAAGCGTAGCTCCCTATTATAGATAGGATAAGGGAGCGGAAGGAGTACTAAGATAAGGCTAGCGGTTATACCGAGTAAGAATAGATAGAAGGAGTATATTTATAGACGTTTACCTAAATAATAATACTCTCTCCCCCGTGTTTACCCTTATTAATAAAGGCTACGAGTACTACGCTACGATTAGCGACAACCTAACTAGGAGGCTCGGCCTCTATCTAGTTAACGACGCTTTACGACGAATACGTAGGGCTATAAAAACTATAATAGATACTAGAATATAAGGAGTAGTCGGCTTCCGTATAGATATAGGCGGATTCCGCTAGATAGTATACGTATACGTCGTACCAAATCTTGCCTATAACCTAATTCTAGGCAACCTATAGAAAGCCTACAATATAATCCGGATAGCGCCTAATTAGGGTCGGCTCTAGTACGGCCGTAGTCTATAATAGATTATAGAGCGCTATCGCTATAGAGAATACTAGTCTATAGGAATATCTACGGTATCTATAGCGGACGATACGTTATCCGTAAGACTACTACCCGATATATTAACCTACACGCGAGAGTATAAGCGGCCTTTTACTACGGAGACCGCCCTAGAGCGGTCGAAGGATAAGGTAGAGGTAACGGACCTAGCGTTAGTAGCCTTAGCGGTACTTGGGCCTTAACTAGGATATCCCCCTAACTCTAATACGCGCGAGTACAAGCGGCCTATTACCACGGAGGCCGCTCTAAAGCGATCGGAGGACGAGGTAGAAGCGACGGCTATAGCGTTAGTAGCCTTAGCTATACTTATACCTTAACTAGGATATCCCGCTAACTCTAACACGCGCAAGTACAAGCGGCCTATTACTACGGAGGCCGCCCTAAAGCGATTGGAGGACGAGGTAGAAGCGACGGCTATAGTATTAGTAGCCTCAGCTATACTTGTACCTCGACTAGGATATCCTACTAACTCTAATATACGCGAGTATAAGTAGCCCTTTACTACGGGGGCCGCGTCCTAGAAGACGGGTCCCGCCCGTTTCGCTATAGTAGCCCCTCGGCCGGGATACCTACCTAAGCCCGATACTAGTAACTCCGGACAGGTTAAGTCTAATACTAACGAGTACGAGCGGCCTTTTACTAGGGCGGCCGCGTCCTAGGGGACGGATCCTGCCCGTTTCGTTACGGTAGCTACGTTCTCCCCGGGTACGTATACCCGGATTACTATAGTAAATATAGAGGACGTCTTTAAGGTATTAGAAGATAAACCCGCTACTACTACGGCCTAGCTCAAGAAGTAGCTACCTCCCGAGATTTATAATCTTATACCGCTATTTTCTAGTCGGGAGGCCGAGAAACTTACCCCGTTTCGCCCTAATATAGACTATAAGATCGAACTCCGATAGATAGCGAACGGATCCCTTAAAGTATTACCCTAGGGCCCCCTTTACGGTATATCTAAGGAAGAGCTACTAGTACTCCGTAAGATACTTAACGACCTACTAGTAAAGGGCTTTATCCGGCCTTCGACCTCTACCGGAGGGTCTCTAGTACTTTTCGTACGGAAGGCGTCAAGCGGCCTAAGGTTTTACTATAACTACCGGGCCCTAAACGCTATTACTAAGGCCGACCGATACCCCCTCCCCTTGATCTCGGAGACCCTTCGAAACTTAACGGGGGCTACTTAGTTAACTAAGGTAGACGTCGTATCCGCTTTTTAGAAGCTACGTGTAGCGAAGGGGCACGAATACAAGATAGCCTTTAGGACGAGATACGGACTATTCGAATAGCTAGTAACCCCGTTCGGTTTGGCCGGGGCTCCGGCTAGTTTCTAACGGTATATTAATATAGTACTACGGGAATATCTAGACAACTTCTACTCCGTATATATAGACGACGTACTAATATACTCCTCGGGTTCTCGCAAGGACTACTTCCGTAAGGTTCGTACCATTCTCTATAAGCTCTTAGACGCGGGCCTATACCTTAATCTAGCAAAATCCGAGTTCGCTAGAAAGCGTATTAAGTACCTAGGCTTTATAGTATATTGTTACGGATTAATATAGATAGGATATATAGCCGAGGGAGCTCGGACATTATAGCCGAAGGAGCTCGGTAAGTACGAGGAGGCACGGCCTCACTATAAGTATAATAGTTTAGTAGTAATAGAATAATAATAATATTAATAGATTCTTTATAATTACGTTTAACTACCGGGTTTCCGTAATATCTAGTAGCTCAAGCCTTACGAATCTACTAAAACCAAAGAATCCGTCAAGCCTATATAGCGCTGTAGTACCGCGCAAAGGCCAAATACCAACTAGGATTTCGAAACCCTACTAGTACCAGATCCGACCAACTACTAATTACTAAGTAGTCGTTATACTACTAGTCTAGAAATTCCGTACTAATATACCAACACGCCGTACGACTACGTAGAGATCGTCGGCCAGCCCGTAGTCTCTCTAAGACCTATCCTTATAGCGAGGCACTACTAGTATTACGTGAACCGCTCTTATACTAGCGTTTCGCCGGCTACTTGCACCTTCGTAAAGCCCGAGGAATCGCTTCTATTATTTACCCAAAAAATAGCTAGAGTACCCTATAAGGAGCTACCGGTAGCTCGCTCTTGCACGAAGCCCAACAATAGTAGTTAAGTTATAACCGACTCTCCTCGCTAAGCGATTTCTCTTAATAATAACGACTTTACCTCTTAGTCTACCCCCCGTTTTAGCTCGCTTATACTCAACCCGTATATTTATAGTCCGATCTAATTTAGCTCGCTTATATTCAATCCGCTCGTCTACGACCTAATTAGCCGCGAAGCTTTACTAAATCTAGCTCCCCCTCTAGTTCCGGCTAGGCTACCTAGTTCTAAACCTCTTCTTAGTAACAACTCGGTAAGGAACGCCTATTAGCTATCGGCCTTCTTCGCTATATAAGATCGCTATAAAGACTTAGGTTCTCCCCTACTATTCTCCGTACTTACTTAAGCTCTCGCGGATTACCCCTCGTACAAGCCTAATCGCGCCCTTACCTACGACACCTCTAGGAGTCGATTAAGCCGATCAAGCCGTACTAGACGCTCGACGTCCGATATTAGCTCGGTCCTATCGGAGAACGACTATTACGAATATCCTCCTAACTAGAATATCGCCGTATATAGCCCGTTAGCTACTAGAAGCGCCGTGAAGCTACTCTCTTAGGATTTATACGTCTACCTCGCGGACGCTTAGCGGCTATCGGCCTCTAGAACTACGTTGATATCCGAATCCCCTTTACAATCTCGTTCCCCTTTATAATCCCGCTCCCCTTCGTAATCTAAGTCCCGTTCTCCTTTCCCTCCCCAAAACCTAGCAAGCTCTAGTAGGCCTCTAACGAGCCTAAGAATTTAGCCTCCTATTATAACCGAGCCCCTAATACTCGGCGTAGGCGCGGCCGATTATCTTAAGCTAAACGTAACGCGTCTAATACGAGCTCGAAGACTATCTATTAGGTAACCCCTTAGAGATCGTACGGACTCGGATAGTAAAAACTACGCTCTAATAGTTAATAAAGGTAAAGCCCCTATACTCTCCTTAAGGGTACCCCTCGTCGGACCTCTACGGGATAAACCTCCTCGGATCCTACGTAGGCCCGCGGGTGAACGCGTTCCCCTCGCCTCTATCGAAGCAGCCCGGCTAGACGTGATAGTATAAGAGTAAATCGAGGCCGCCTAAGTAGCGTTAGAAGTACGATTCAACGCTATAATTAAGGCCGTGATCTCTAACGAAAGAGATAGAGCCTAAGCTAGCGTTAAAGCCAAACGAACGAGAGCTAATAAGGCTATCGAAGTAGAACGCTAGAAAGCCCGTAAAGACAAGGTAGATCGACAAGCCGAGCTAGAGCGGCTTCGATCTAACTACGACGAGCTTAGGGCTTAGAGCGAGCGTAGAGTTGCAGAAGCTCGGCGCGATAGTAATAAAGAAGAACGACGCCAATTCGAGCGAGACGCCGCGGTTAAGAAGGCCGAGAGATATCGTAACGAACGCCTCGAAAGAGCCTATCTCCCTAACGGCCTCGCGTAGTTATATACGGAGTCCTCGCGGTCGAATATACGCGCGGACGCCGTAGACTACGTATCTAACGCGCGAGTACGAAGCCTACGGGATATCCTATAGCTACGAACGGACCTGTACGCTCACGACGTTTACACGGACCTCGATTGGTTCTACTAAAATATAATACGCGAGGACCCTTATACCCTACGTATACTATCGCCCTCCCGCGTTAGGGAACCTCCACGCAATTAAGAAAGGTTTTTAGTATACGACCGGTCCGAGTAAGCCCCTATAATTCTAGTACCCGCTCCCCGTCGCCTCGATCCCCTTCCGCAAGATTAGTACGAGTACCCGCTAGCTCCTTATTACTATAAGCGGGATCGAGAACCTCGAACGAGCTCGGATAATTAGGGAGAAGACTTAGACGAGGAATTAGAGAAAAGTAGGCGGTTTAATCCCGATTACGTCGGCTACTTTAACCCGAACCTATATACCTACGACGCCGTAGAAGAACGTAATAGTAAATACTTCTACTATATAGTAGAACTATTTATCGAGGCTCTATAGGACGCCCGTAGCTCTACGTTAAGTAAGATTCTAAGAGTTAATATCTCTAAATACCTTCGAGGCCCGGCGCTTAGTTAGTATAACTCGTAGCTATCTACCCCCGAGAAAAACCGACTAAAGTTAGGACGAGGAGTTACTAACTAGTATAAGGCCCTATAAGAAAAATTCTAGATAAGGTACCTCGACGCCTTATACCTATACGAGTAGTAGTACCTCTCTATCAATAAAGTAGCTAAAGGACGGTTAGTCTCGAAATTCGTAATAACTACCGCTCGTTTCCTTAAAGCTACCGGCTTCCAAACAGATTACTAGTAACTGCTTAAAATCTAGGTAAAGCTCGACCTAGGTATTAGGCTTATTATCCCTATACCTACGGGACGTACGAGTATAGACGAGTTTATCTAGTCTATCGAGTTGCGCCGATTCGACTTTAAAGACTTCGATCGGTCTCGTAATACGAGTAAGTACCTACCCTTAAGAGGCCGAGAACAATCTCGGGAGTTATTCCGCAGGTACTAACGCGATAGCTTTAGCGGCGAGAAATCGCGTTAAGACTTTAGCCGAGACTCCCGCGGTCCTCTAAGAGAGCTTAGTTATCGAGACCGCTGTAGTTCTACGTCTAAGACTAATAAACAGGGTCGAAGCGGCTACGAGAGGAGCTATTAGAAGGAAGCTCCTATACGGCCTAGTACGAACGACCGATTACTAGAAAGCGGTAGAGACGCGGCGAGGGATATCGATCGTATAAAAACGGGCGATTAGGAATAGTCTAGGTTTAAGTTACGAGACTCCTCTAGATAGAGATACGACGACGCTCGAAGGGTAGATAGAGCCGAGGATAGACGTCCTAAGAGAAGAGACCGAGATAATCGCGGCTACTATTAAAAAGAAGATAATAGATAGCGTAATCGCGGAGGAGTAAATCACGTCGCCTTCGATGACTATTCCGACGATAAGGAATACTACCTACGCGCTTATTCGGTCGACCTAGAGATAGACGGCGTATTAAAGCTATCCCTAATTATTAATTACTTCCTTAGCGTAGACCTCGTGCCTCCTCCCTTATAACTAAACAAAAACGCCGAATTACTCGAGATAGCTAGTACTCGTCCCTAAAACCCGAACCTCCCTAAGTAAAGTATATATAAGGTCTACTCCGAGCGATTTACCTCGAGTAATAAACTATAGGTATACCTACGCAATACCTATAGCTTCCTCTAAGAGCCGAAATAGTAGTCTTCTTCGGACTTTGTAGGTATCTACTACGTTAATATATACGAAGAAGATACCCGTGAGGCGCTCCTAATAATTTAAGGGCGCCCGCGAGGTATCGCTTCTATAGTCGATAGCTTTCGCTACTATAACTACGCGGAATACCTAGTTAAATTCTCCCCTTCGGGCGTACCCTCTAAGTTGTACCTTGACTCGGGATACCGAATATCCTCGGTCGGCCGATTATACTTTCGCGACGTGGTTCAACGAGCCGACCTACGGATTAAAGCCGAAGTTATAGATATCCCGTAGTTACTTATAGGTATAACCGGCGGTACTAGTACTACCTACAAGGCTATAATCGCCGCCTTTATACCCGCTATAACCCCCGAGGGCAACCGAGTCCTTCTAGAACTAAAGTTCGAGGTCCGAATCGTAGACGACTTCGGTACGGGATTACTACTCGGAGTAGACGTACTACTCCTATACGGTATTAACCTCCTTATATCCTCCCGAGAAGCGATTTTTACGTAGTACGGGAGCGTATACGTAGAAATAGACGTAGCCCCTCGAAGACCCCGATTTAGAGAATATCGCGTACTAGCCGCCGAAACTATAGTAATCCCTTACGCCTTAGCTATACTCGTACTAGTCAAACGGCTTCAACTACCCCTAGGGAGGAACTTCGAATTCCGATCCTACGATTCCGATAGCCTTCGCAGACTCCTCGACGTAGGAGGCCGCCTATATAGTTAAGTTATAGACGAGTAGTTCTCCTACGTCCTAGCTCGGAATAACGGTCTATACGACGTTACGGTGCCCCGCGGAGCCTCGCTTAGTATCCTTTCGGAATACTAATACGAGGGATACTATAGTCTATCTACGGACGACTACTACCTCGCGGTAATACCCCCTCTAGACGAGTCCGGCCCTGAAACGCAACTAGCTAACGGTATAACGGTGTTCGGATTACCCGGAACGGTAAGTAGGATCGCCGTAGTAGTAAACGAGTTCCCGGAACTCTAGGCCACGAAGAATTCAATTATCAAAGTCCCCGAGGAGGACTAGGCGAGTATCCCTATTATATCCGAGTTTAAGGAAAACCCTAAACTCGATACGCGTATCTATAAACCTTATAAAGAAGTATAGGAGGAAATCGATCGAGTCTTCGATAGTCTTACGAAAGATAGGAAGCTCTTACGAACTACTAAGCCGACCCCGTTCGCCTTCCCCGTCTTCGTAGTATAGCGTAATATTCTATAGGAGGATAGCTCGGTTAAGCGTAAGCTACGCGTAGTAGTAGACCTACGAGGCCTAAATACGATTAGTATTAAGGACTCGTACCCGCTCCCCCTTTAGGAGGACTTTCTAGCTTAATTACGAATAAAGAAATTTATCTCGGTATTCGACGGGCTTAGCTTCTTCTACTAATAGCTAATTAAGGAGGAAGATCGCTATAAGTTCGTCGTAAATACCTATAGAGGGTA
>QWZN01000443.1:0-13543 GCA_003693225.1 Venturia aucupariae
AGGCTAAGCTAGACCTTATCGCCTACCGCGTACTTTAGGGCGGCCTACCTAGTTTTATTAAAGGACTCCTCCTATTACTAGCTAGACACGGCTATAGAGGCCTAGTAGATATTAGTAATATCCTTTATCTTCTTTATAAAGGCCTCCGCCCGCAATTCGGTAGGTAGCGCTTAATAGCCGGCGGGGTCCTCCTTAAGTGCGACGGGCGGAGGGGGGTAGTAGCCGTAAGTCGCAAAAAATAGGGATATACTAATACCCGCGTAGAATCGGCCGTTAATCGCTAGCTATACTACGGGGAGCTACTTCTTCTAGTCGGACTACGTGAAGTTTACGTAGCTCCGGAGGTAGGCCTATAGTTCCTAGTTTATACGCTTGGGGCCTCCGTCTATTTATATATAGTAGGTACTACTAAGTTGACGTTCTACGTCTATAAGGTAGTAGAGGCGGCTCTAGAACTTTCCTATCTAGTTGCTGCCCCGGTCACTTATAATAGCCCGGGGGAGGCTATAGTAGCGTACCTAGTACTCTAGGAACCTTTATACGTATTCCTCCGCATTTATAGTAGATATCGCCTCGAAAACTACGGTCTTACTAAGCCGATCCTTGATTACCTATACGTTAGTATAACCCTTACTATCGGGCCACTTAGTTATAAAATCTATAGAGATCTCCGAGAAGAATCGGTCGGGGACCGGGAGTAGCTAGAGGAGTCCGGCCCTTAGCGATCGCTATGTTTTATTTCGACCGCAGGAGTCGCAATTTTTAAGGAAGCGCCGGATATATACTAATAGGAGCGGCTAGTAGTAGTCTCTAGCTATAGTAGAAATCAAGGCCTCCCGGCTAGAATAGCTAGAGACTACCGAGTCGTAGTTCCTCTAGATTAGCCTAGTACGGAGGGCGTCTATATCGGCGACCGAGAAGTCCGCCTCCTTTCGATCGGCCTCTATCGTAAAGGGGGCGCCCGGTACCTAGAGCTTTCCCCTATAATAGAGTAGCCCTCGGCCGTCGATCCTATAGTCGCCTATCTAGACCTTAAGACGGAGACTAGGGGGTACTATACGGAGGCCGTCCCTAACGGCCTAGAAAACCCCCTAGTATATAGTATCGCGTACCGCCAAGTTATTCTATAGCAGGTTCAGCTCCCCCTCCTTAAAAGGGCCTAGGGGACCCTTAAACGTGCCGTACCCCGTCGTAAAGGGGGCGGCTTATATCTATCTAGTTAGGCTATCTAGGGGAAAAAGTTACTTAAACCTAGAATTGTAGTCCGTATCGTCTAGACTATCCTAATCCCTTTAAGAGAGGGTATCGGGTATAATAGCGTCGGCCCCCGGGCGATATACTATAGAGAACTTATACCTTATCAAGGTTTCTACCTACCTAGCCTAGCGCTTGGAAAGCTTCTACTTCTTTATAAAATACTCTAGATTCCTATAATCGGTAAGAACCGTGAAGTAGCTAGCGCTACGAAGCTCGCTATCCTATTACTATAGGTATCGGACAACGGCTAGAAGCTCCTTATTATAGATATCGTAGTTAATCTCGGCCGTGTTTAGCTTCTCGCTATAGAAGGCAACGGGGCGGCGGACTCCGCCCGTTTCCTAGCTAAGAGCGCCTCCTAACGCAGACCCGCTACAGTCTACCTTAATAAACGTAGAAAGCGATAGGTCCTACTATCGAAGGACCGGAGCCCGTATAAAGACGTCTTTTAGTATCCGGAATACTTTCTCGGTCTAGGCGCCCTAGGAGAACGACGTGTTTCGACTAGTAAGAGTAGTTAAAGGAGTAGCGATCCTCGAGTATTTAGGTACGAATACTAGGTAGTAGTTTATAAACCCGAGGAACCGCCTTACCTCGCGCTGTATCTTCGGGGACTACTATACCTAGATAGCTTGAACTTTATCTAGGTCGGCCTCCAGCTCTTTCCCGTCGGTATATACTATAAAGCCTAGGTACTTAATACGTTTTCTCGCGAATTCGGATTTAGCTGGATTAAGGTATAGGCCTACGTCTAAGAGCTTACGGAGAACGGCGCGAACCTTATAGAAGTAGTCTTCGCGAGAACCCGAGGAGTATATTAGGACGTTATCTATATATACGGAGTAGAAGTCGTCTAGATACTCCCGTAGTACTATATTAATATACCGTTAGAAACTAGCCGGAGCCCCGGCTAGACCGAACGGGGTTACTAGCTATTCGAATAGCCCGTACCTCGTCCGGAAGGCTATCTTGTATTCGTACCCCTTAGCTATACGTAGCTTCTAAAAAGCGGATACCACGTCTACCTTAGTTAACTAAGTAGCCCCCGTCAAGTTTCGAAGGGTCTCCGAGATTAAGGGGAGGGGGTATCGGTCGGCCTTAGTAATAGCGTTTAGGGCCCGGTAGTTATAGTAGAATCGAAGGCCGCCTAACGCCTTCTATATAAAAAGTACCGGAGACCCTCCGGTAGAGGTCGAAGGCTAGATAAAGCCCTTCGCTAGTAGGTCGTTAAGTATCTTACGGAGTACTAGTCACTCCTCCTTAGATATACTATAAAGGGGGCCCTAGGGTAATACTTTAAGGGAGCCGTCTACTTTCTATCGGAGTTCTATCTTATAGTCTACGTCGTAGCGAAACGGGGCCAGCTTTTCGGCCTCCCGACTAGAAAATAGTAGTATAAGATTATAAACCTTGGGGGGCAGCTACTTCTTAAGCTAGGCCGTAGTAGTAGCGGGCTTATCCTCTAATACCTTGAAGATATCTTCTATATTCACCGTAGTAATCCGTATACCCGTACCCGGGGAGAAAGCGGCTACCGTAACGTAACGGGCGGAATCCGTCCCCCGGGACGCGGCCTCCCTAGTAAAAGGCCGCTTGTATTCGTTATTATTAGACTTAGCCTATCCGGAGTCGCTAGTATCGGACTTAGGTAGGCGTCTTAGCTAAGGGGCTACTATTTCGGTACGGTCAGAACCCGTCTTCTAGGACGCGGCCCCCGTAGTAAAAGGCCGCTTATACTCGCGCGTATTAGAGTTAGCGGGATATCCTAGTTAAGGTATAAGTACCGCTAAGGCTATCGACGCTATATCCGTCGCTTCTACCTTAGCCTCCGATCGCTCTAGGGCGGCCTCTATAGTAAAAGGCCGCTTGTACTCGCGCGTATTAGAGTTAGCGGGATATCCTAGTTAAGGTATAAGTATAGCTAAGGCTACCGACGCTATATCCGTTACTTCTACCTTAGCCTCTAATTGCTCTAGGGCGGCCTCCGTAGTAAAAGGCCGCTTGTACTCGCGCGTATTAGAGTTAGCGAGATGTCCTAGTTAAGGTATAAGTACCGCTAAGGCTACTAATACTAGGTCTATCGCTTCTACCTCGTCCTCCGACCGCTCTAGGGCGGCCTCTATAGTAAAAGGCCGCTTGTACTCTCGCGTATTAGGGTTAGCGCGATGTTTCGGCTAGGGAGGGGGGAGGGTTAATATATCGGGTAGTAGTCTCACGGACAACGTATCGTTCGCTATAGATACTATAGATATTCCTACGGACCGGTATTCTCTATAGCGATAGCGCTCCGCAATCTATTATAGACTACGGCCGTGCCAAAGCCGACCCTAATTAGGCGCTATCCGGATTATATTATAGGCCTTCTATAGGTTGCCTAGGATTAGGTTATAGGCGAGATTTAGTACGACGTATACGTATACTATCTAGCGGAATTCGCCTATATCTATATAGAAACCGACTACTCCTCGTATCCTAGTATCCGTTATAGTTTTTATAGCCCTACGTATTCGTCGTAAAGCGTCGTTAACTAGACGGAGGCCGAGCCTCCTAGTTAGGTTGTCGCTAATCGTAGCGTAGTACTCGTAGCCTTCGTTAATAAGGGTAAACACGGGGGAGAGAGTATTATTATTTAGGTAAACGTCTATAAATATACTCCTTCCGTCTATTCTTACTCGGTATAAACGCTAGCCTCGTCTTAGTACTCCTTCCGCTCCCTTATCCTATCTATAATAGGGAGCTACGCTTTTTCCGACTCGTCCGGATCGGAGTCCTCTAATATTAGGGGGGTATCCGGAGTAGATAGAAGGGCCGCTATATTAACGCGCCCGGAGGATTTTGCGGGGTTCTATATAGCGTAGTATACGCAGTTATTCGACTAGTATCCGCTGCCTCTATAATAGAAATAGAGACCGCGCTCTCGCCTCGAGTCGAGCTCGGCTTTCGTAACCTACTTCGCCCGAGTCGGGGGCTTTGAGCCTCTAGGGGCCGTGCGGCGTTATAACGAGCCTACTACGGGGCGCTATCCGCTTGATTATACGCGGGTCGCGGTTATAATAGTATCTATAGGCTCCGCCTAGGATACCGTACTAGGGCGTAGGTATAATAGCCCCCTAGGGCCGGCGTACGAGCTAGTAGTACCGGGTTCCGACGACTTTAGCTTGGAGAGCTATGTCCGATTCTTTGTCGCGAACTAGGAGGTATTCTCGTAGTTAGCTATAATACGGCTAACCTCCGTATAGAAACCGGCGTACTACGGTATATACTATATAGGAACCGTGCTTATAGCGACTTGGTTAGAGAACGTCTTTTTAAGGTATATAATCTTAACGGCGTCGTCCTAATAGCTGCCGTCCGAAGCGTAAAGGAGTTCGTCGAAAACTAACTAGTATTCGTACTATAGTTAGCTATCCTAGTACCTTAGCCTAGTAAGGTTCTCTAGGGCCTTCGTTTTTTCTATAGAGTCCGCGAAGGTTGTCTCGAGGACCGTAAAGAACTCCTTAGGATCCCGGTTACCGGAGATACCCCCGGCTAGCTAGAAGTTCCTTAGCCTAGCCTGCTTATTATAAGGGAGATAGTCGTTGATACAATCCTAGTAGTAAGGGGCGGAGAGCGGTAGTTTTAGGCCGGAACGTATCGCGTACGAGCTCTCAAGGCGGATAAGAAAGTCGCGAAATATAGCCGCCGTACCGTCCTATAATAGGGGCTTCTACTCGCGAGGGCCTATAGTATCCGAATAATCGTATACGGATACCGCAGCTTCTCGGGAGGAGAACGCCTATAGAGCCGCGACTAGCTCTATTAGCTTCTCGTCCTAGCTTCTCTAGTTACTAAATGCTTCCTCTACTACGTTTAGCTTAGAGTCCGTAAGCCTCTAGGCGGCGAGCAGCTATTAGATAGTAGAGGCGTATTAGGTAGGTAATAGTTATACTAGGGTACTACTACTATCCTGCCTCGCGCTAGAGGCTATACGAAGCGGTAGAAAGCCGTCGGTCTCCTAGTCGTCTATAGTAGGGAGAGTTACTTCGTAAGTAGAGAGAAAAAAGAGTTGACTTAATATCACGGGAAGACCCTATATATACGAGGATTAAGGTAGTAGATAAAACTAAGTCAACTAAGGTACAAAGTAGGAGGAGGGATAAGGCCTATTATATAGTCTCGTAGTCCGTACGCTATCCAATAGGCTCCGCTTATATATAGTTCCTAGTCCTAACTATCTCAAGGGCGCCAGCCCCTAATAAAAGGTTATTATTAGCCTTATTTTTGTTATCTAGTAGAGGGTAGAGGCTATAAAGCTAGGCGCGCAATATAAGTCCAATTCCAACCGCGTTATTATTAGCTACACGGCGGCCGAGGTCTGCGTTTATTTGAATAGCGACGCGGTATTTTTTGGTAAAGTAATCGACTTTACTAACCTATACTAGACTGATATCCTAGGTAAGTAGGAAGTCGACTTTACTCTTTAAGTCGAGGAGGTTGGTAGGACGGGCGATATAAAAGGCCTAGAGAAAGCGCTATAAGATAGGTATTTTAACCGGGTCGATATAGTTCCTAGTAGTTGCGCTATCTCGATTGTAGGCTACGAATAAACGTAGCATCTTAAGATAGGAATCTATCGGATAACTCTAGAGGAACCTAACGAGGCCGGATAGATCGTGCTACTTGTTGTAGGCTAGTATTCCCGTAATAACCAAAGTAGATTAACGGTAGATTCGCCGCAAAGCGTTATACTTAGTTCTAGAGGTTTTATTAACTATATACGCCTCGTCGAGGATAAGTATCTTAAACGGAATACCTATAAGACTCTAGTAGCGCGACTCTAGTATAGAGATAGACCTAGATAGCGGAATACGTTCACGCTATAGCGTCTTAGTAACCTGCTTTTTATACTCGTCTATAGCTACTATTTAAGTAAGGCGACGTTTGCCTAGCGCAGATATAAACTCGTAGGAGTAGATAATAATATCTCGACCGGATATATTTAGCTCGTGTACAGTTATTTTAGGATTAGTTAGGTGAATCCAAGAGAGGCCTTTACCCTAGATTTTAATATTAGCTGCGAGCCCAATCGACCGGGTCGATGTACACGTACGGGTTTGAATATAAAGTCTATAGTATCTATCCACGTCTGTATAATAGACGCTAGAACGACGATTAGGGATATACCGGGTTCTTCCTTTATCGTATAGACGACGAGAAGTGCGCAAATAGTTTTTCCGAGTCCTATAGGATCGGCTAGGATCCTACTACGAAATATTAATTGATATAAGAATAGGAGTTTAGCCGCGCCGATCTATTACTATTTATAAGGTATAAGCTCTAGGTCCTTAGATAGAGGTAAGGGCTTAATAGTATGAAGATCGTTTACCAAGTTCGCCTACTCCTTACTAAAGTAGTTAACGGTGCGGTAAATATTGTCCTTAGTAAGGATATAATCGGGTCTATACTACTTAACGATTAAACCTATATAGTAGCGCGCTAACCGTATAGCCTTAGCCTATATAGCCTTACTATAAGGGCTAATATCATCTTTCTTATACTTGCGGAAGCGAACGATAGTATTATTTCTAAAGGCCCGGGCGGTAGCTACCTTACTATTACCGTTAGGATCACTATTATCGGAGAGTAGAGATAGGCTATTATTAGACATATCCTCGTTACCTATAGCTATACCTAGTTCGTCGTCGAAAAGGCCTTCCTTACTAGTAGCTCTATTATTAATAAGGTCTTCGTTATCGTCCGCAGTATATTAGTTAGGGTTAAAGTCGAGGTCTTTCGGATCATTTTCAATATCGGAGTTAGACTAGCTATCCCTCTTATTATTACCTAAGTCATAATCTCTACTAACCTTACGCGTTATACGACGAGAAGGTCTAGAACGGATAGGTTTACCTATAGTAGTAGTATCTATTTCGGGGTTAGTATCCGTAGGTAGTAGCGTTTCCGTCTTCGGTTCTATAGTATTTTGGTTAGCGGAACCGACCGAGTCGTTTAGAGGACTTAAAAATAGAACAAGGCCTCTACTAATAGTAGGTAAATCTTGGCTGACGATCGACCCGGTCGTTTTAGGGCTGACGATCGACCCGGTCGTTTTAGGGCTAATAATCGACCCGGTCGTTTTAGGGCCGAACCCTAGGGTACTATTAGATTAGTCTATAGTATTCAAGTTGAGGGAAGTTAAAGCTAGAGTAACTTTTCAAATAGTCTTAGTACGTTTATAGGCTATATTTAAAAGATTATATTAGTTCTATATACGAAGAATTCGAGTTGTTTAGAGGGGAAGAAGAGTTATTAGACTTATAAAAAAAGGTCGGCCTAGACTTAATATAGACGCTATCTCGAACATTCCTTATTATCGTATCGATATATTCTTTTCCTATTATATTATAACTAAATAGATCGCGCGTAGAGAGCGCTTTAATCGTAGAAGTAAGGGAGATATAATCTATTATAGCAAACGCGATAGAGGTACTACAATAGTAGCGTTTAGAATTTAAGAGTCGTAAGGGAGTAAGGTAATAGTTAGTATTTTCGATTCAGTTGTAGTAGGGATAGAAAGTTAAAGTAACTCGAGTAAGGACTAGAATATAGTAGCCTAGTACTATAGTAGACTAGGGCTATACGTGACTAGCTATACTAGCGTAAACTAACCCGGAAATAGAACCTAATAGCTATATTATTTAATACTACGAGTTTACTTCTAGTCGAATTACCTTTACAAATATCAAATCTATCTATACTTTATATATATATACAAAAATTGATCGTTATATCCGAATATAGGGACGTCTAAGAGACTAATTAACCCCGATATAGGCAAAACTATACGCAAAGATAAGTATAAGAGATAGAAAAAACAGTTAGATAAAGAACGACTTGCTAAAGCGAGGGCGATAAAGAAAGCGGTAGAGGCTACGAATAATAAAGAGAGCAATAGCTAGTTATACGTAAGTAGCTATCCTAGAGAAAACGACTCGGTCGAACCGACGAATAATATATAACTAGATAACCGGTAAATATATAATTAGACTACGCTCTATCTAAATACGGGTAAAGAGGTTAATAGCTTAGAAGAAGCTATATCGGGAATAGACTTTAGAGATAAGTCAACTCTAGAAGAAAAATAGGAAAGACCTAATAATTTGTTTAATACCTAAGTACTAAATATAGGCGGGTCGCTATTACCTCCTAATAGACTAAACTATCAACCGTTTATAGGTATAGGGACCGAATTGGAATTTCTAAAGTTCCTAGATACGCCTTTCCTAAACTTTAATAGTATCCTAAACTTCGGTAGTATCAACCCGGGACTAGGGAAGGGAGTTAGTAGTACGTTTAATTAGATTAGCGAGACTAGTATTACTAGCTAGAGCCTATAGCAATTCGACCGGGTCGAAAGAGGTAGGACCGACGATAGGCCTTCTAGTTATATTCTATCTAAAGCCGAAGAGTTAACTACTCCAGCAATATCTCTACCTTAAGGGGGTGGAATCGACCCGGTCGAAACGGGATAGCAAGGTATATCGCAATCTCTAGACCACAATAGCTTGGAATTTCAAGATAGTAGCGATATTAATTAAGCGGTAACGGGTACAGACGATAAGTACGAGGTAGGCGTTACTAATATAGGGTAGCCTACGAAGGGTTAAGGTCTAAATATAGTAATAGTAGCACTTTAAGAAGAGCCTGGATATAGGGTTATAGGAGGTATAAACGATAAGGACGATATAGGTAATAGAGAGGTTAATACGCTACTAAATATACCGGCCTCCAATTTAATAATACTGCTTCAAGAGGAGTCTAGAGATATATATATAGGGGACGCAAACAACAGGGTCGAAATAGAGGCTACGAACCGCGTAAAGCTCGATACATTCAAGAAGAAGCGAGATACTTTACCGCCTACTACTCCGAAATTCGATAATATTAGAGGTTCGCTATCTATACCGGTTAATTCACCTACGCGTATAATACGGAGACGAAGTAGCAAGCTAAAGCTAAAGTCCTTGCCTAGGAAAGAAGAGGAAGAGGAGAAGCTCGTTAGTCTACTCGATAATAATAAATTCGAGAAAATAGGATTATATTATAAGGATATAAAGAATAAGGATAACTACGCCAAGTACGTAAATAAGCGTAGCGATATTATTAGAACGAAGAATAAAGCGGAGAAGGACCCGGAGAAGATCTTAGCCAAGGCGTAGTAATTAATAGAAATAGCGACCCTAGATACCCGCATAAAGTATAGTATCGTACGGGTGATTTAGATATACGTAAGTAACGTATAGTCTCTAAAAACGACCCGGTCGATTCTAACGTCGTCGTAGAAAGATATACTAGCGGTAGATAGCTCGGAGATAATTATAAACTATAAGTTTAACGAGATTACGGCGGATTTAACAAAGGCTAATTAGATATATATAGAATATAATAACGGACTATAGATCAACCTAGAAAAGGCCGACAAGTTTATTTACCTACCGAGAGAGGATAAACAGAGATTACCCTATCGATATAAATATTATAGTAAGAAAACGATAGCGAAGAAGAGGTATTTATTAGGGGCGCCCTAGAGAGAATAGGACTACTTTAGGAATAGTAGAGAGTTAAGGGACTAGATAAAGTCGCCTTCGTCTAAGGCGCGGATACTTCCTATACGCGCCGTAGGGTAGCCTAGAGGCGCTATAATACAGCCTAAACCGGCTAAGCAAGGTATTAAACGTAAAGTACTAGAACCGGTAGCGGAGCATAAAGCGAAGAAACTGCGAAAGGTATTAGAGAGAGGGAACGAACAAGGTATATATACGCTTTAGGTACGATATTTATACGAGGATAGGACTAATATAATAGTAAAAATAGATACAGCTATAGGGGGAATAGAGGACGGAACGGAGGCTTAATTATATTAGTTACTACTATAACGGGCATTAATTAAAGGATGCTAGTACTACTAGTACTATATACTTATATCTAAAGTAGATAATAGGACGAGGTGTAATAGGGCGAGTTATAAATCGACCGGGTCGATTTGGTAAGGATTAGCTAAGGTACCGTGTCTAAGTACGGTAGAGACTACTAATAGCCTCGGAGAGGTACAGGATAATACTCGGATATATATACGATATTGCGTATTCAATTGGTCGTGCCGAAGGGTTATACTACTATAGATAGTACTACTAAGTAGTAGTGCTATTTTGTCCAAATAAACCTACTATCCCGACTACGGGGTTGTAGTAGTAGTATAATATAAGTACTATACCAGCTTACTACTACCGTATTAGTACTATATACTAACGCTTCTTCGTCTATTACCTTTATACTTTAGATACTATTACCTACGGTTTATTCTTCCTCCTTTATTATGCTATTATCTAAGATACTACGCCCTAGGTCTTCACCTACAAGGACTCCGCCTCTACGTCGCCGTCGATTCCTACCGTAGAAGAACTATACAAAGTCGCTTAGTCCTTCGCCTAGTAGTAAAAGTTCCTCTATATTTAAAACGATTCCTACCCCTTAGAACGCCCGCAAAAGAGGGGCACCTCGCGAGCTACTACCGGAACCTCCGCCTAAGAAGAAGGTCTAGGTAGTAACTCTTAGAAACGACGTCTTATACTTTAACAAAGACTCGCTCTTCTAGAAATAGCTAGAGTTTAATAACCGCGGACCGGAGAGATACTTTCTAGATCTTATTAGAGACTAGCGCCTTATTATTCTTACCCTCTACAATCTAACGATAGTAACGAAAGAGGAGCTTGCGGAGGTTCTTAATATCGATAAGGATACGATCTCTACTATAATACAGAGATTTAAAGACTTAAAACGCGTATAGGTAAGGTAGCGTAGGTATAAGTATTAGTAACCTTGGACTCGAATACTTGCGAGGTAATATACCTCGCGAATTGCAGCTTGATTTATATACTAACTATCGATATAGAGCTTAGGAGCTCCCTTAAATACCGGCTTTACTTTAAATACTAGCTTTATTAAGGAATGGACGTACTTTAAGGAGTAGAGAATATATTTATATTTATAGTAGATCTAAGAATATAAAGGAAGGAAAGGTACGGGTATTATAAAGTTTATATTATAAGGTAACCCTTAAAGGCTAGAGTTAGATCGGTTGGGATTAGATAGGTAGTTAGAAGGGGCGGGGGGTTCGCTAAGCTAGTAGAAGTAGGCGAGAATTTAGCGTAAATCTTCTTTAGGCTTCTTGTAGTATTCGCGGGCGGAGCGATAACCTAGTTCCTAGAACTCAGCCTTAGAGATATATAGGAAGCTTTTACCGAAAGGTATATATAAATAAAAGCGTAGTAGGCGGTAGTAGGCGGTATACTCCTTAGTAGTACCCTTCTTATTAATAAAGAGTTTGGTCTAGGCTACTAAATTAGCCTATATATCTATAACGATATGATATTAGTTAGGAATAGCCTAATAAAGAGAGGAGGGATATATATATTTAGGGAGGAGAGGAGACGACGAACGGCGAATATAGTATTAACTAAGAGTACTTAACTTCGAGATGTCTATATAGCCCGCTATAAATATCTAGATATTCAAGAAGTTCTCTAAGGAATATTTCCCGTCGAAGTATACTATAAGGGGATATTTTTCGTATAAGATAGGTAGGAGTAGATCCTCTTTAGAAGAGTAGATACGTAGTACTAGTAATAATTAGGGAGGATTTCGACCGGGTCGATTTCGACTATAAGGAAGATATACCTCTATCTCTTTAAGCGTTCTATACTTATAGTTCTTAGTATTATCTTAGAATTTAGACCGCGTATCGAGTATAGTTTAATAATCGGGATCGAGGTTAGGGAGAATAGCTTTAGTAATGTACTCCCAGCCGGTCTAAGTATAAAAGAGGAAAACGTACTAGCGGATTATACGATCGATACGCCTTTATTACTCGTCGTAACGGTTAGAGGGTTTATTAAGAGGGTCGGGTATACTAACTCGTTTTCGTTTACGAACAGGGTAGCGTTAACTAGCTTTCTCGAGGATACTAAGACGAAAAGATTAAACGTCTCTTATTTCCCTTTCTTCGTCGAGCGGTTCGTCGTTATTAGGGTTATTATAATCGGTAGGAAAGCTTAACGTAAGGGCGGGATCGAGAAGGGCGGGATTGAGAAGGGCGGGATCGAGAGAGGGGGAATTAGAGGGAGAAAGTTCGGAGAAGGAGGGACTAGAAGTATTACTACTACTAGTAGTAGTAGAGATAGACTTAGAGTTTATAGCGTAGGGTACTAGTTTTAGAGGCGCGAGGCTCCTTAGGGCGTAGTTATAAAACGGTTAGTAGAGGGTTATTCAAATCGACCGGGTCGATTATAACTACCCGGGTCGATTATAACTACTAGAGGTATCCTAAGACGTTAAGTATCCTAGGGCGTATAGTAACGGTCTTCTCTCGGCCTATCTAAGTTCTCTAAGTATTACTAGGTAAGAATTTCTCCGTTCCGAGGATCCACGGGAGCTTTACGGTAAATTATCTAAACGTAATTTCTATAGTTAGTATACTTAAATTCCTAGCAAGGTTCTATCTAACCTAGACGATAGTAAAAGATCTACTAAGGGGTATAGAGTAGATTCTAGAGATCGCGGTGTTTGTACAAAGGTATTAATAAATAAGTAGTACTATCTCAATCTCTTGCATAGACCTTGGCAAGACTGTAGCTATAGAAGGAAGTATTAGAATAATAAGGTAAGCAGTACTATCTTAATAGATAGTAGATAGTCTAGACCATCTACCTATCTACATTATAATATATAGTAAAACATAGTAATGCAATAATAGCTCTTAATAATAGTAGGAAACTATTATCAAAGCTTGGGGGTTAGATATAAACTATATATATTTATACACCTCCAATTGCCAGGCAATTAGAGAGATATAGAACTACTACTAGAACTAAGTAAACTACCAGCAGTTTATTATTCTATAGGCTCTTATCCTAGTCTCCTTATATTATTGTCTTTTACTAGTCTATACTTTTTATTACTACTAGCTAAGCCAGTACTGTACCTATAGTAGTATACTATAATCTACCCTATTCCTGTGGAGTAGAACTAATACTAATTAGTAGATTGCTTTACTAGTATCTTTATATTAGTCTATTATCCACGGATTAGTAAGGATTACAAGACTCCTACTAAGGAGGAAATATAGTTTGTATCTTTGTACAACCCCTACTATCAAGACTTTGATAATTATAAGTAAGAGCTAAGGTAGAACTTAAATTATCAGACTACCACTTTACTATATATAGTCTAGATAAGAGTAAACCAAGGT